>JAMPIV010015426.1:0-197500 GCA_024509875.1 Oreohelix idahoensis
GAAGCAATGCTGGAGGCGAGAATATAGTATTATCTTCAAATAATCAGAGACACCTAACGGTACGGAAGGTGACCTTTGTCGATGTAATGTAACCCTCCTTCCTTTAACTGGCCCCTTCCTTCTGTCAATGGATATACGGAGGGATATAAAAAAAGATATGTCGCAAATCATGTCCAGAATGTCAAAGGGTAGCTCCAAAGCACTGGACTGCTCCTGCTACTCTAGGGGAAATGCCCATAGTGGGAACACCTTTTGAGAGGGTTGCAGTGGATATTGTAGGACCTCTCACTCGGACCAAGAGGAGGAACAGTTACATTCCTACTCTGGTGGACACTTGTTCTATGTGGGGAGAGGCGGTAGCCCTGCCATCAATTGATTCAAAACATGTAGCAGAGGCACTAACTTACCAATATTCAGCTTGATTAGGGAATCCAGCATTCAAATCTTGGACTGATAATGGCTCCACAGTTACCAGGGGAAACTTATCGGAAGAAGTTTTTAAGCTATTTCAAGCCGACAGAGAGACTTTCATTGTATGTCCGTACCATCCACAAGGGAACGGGCCAGGTAGAGAGGTTCAAAGGGACTCTCATTTCTATTTCTGAGGAAGCTGGCACATGTAAAAAGACCGGATAATGTGGGTGGGATCAATTTCTCTGCCCCGCCGCGTTGTGTTGAGTATTAGGAAGGTACCACATAGTTCAACCGGGATTGGATCTTCCGCAGAACCCTGCCTATTTGGGAGGCCAATAAAAAGGTCCATTTAGAACGTCATCAGATTGTGGAACCTGGACTGGATGAGAAAGCAGAAGAGGACTGTTAACCCTCATCATATTCAATATGTGAACGAAGCCAGAACACGATCGTCATGAATGCTGTGATGGAAACTGGTCAAATTGGATAATTTTGAGACAAGCCAGGAAAGGAAAACATGCAGCGTATTTTAATAGGAAAGGCAAAGGACAGAGAATTAGCTGTGGTGGAGAGAAGGTGCTTCTTCTACTGTAGTGAAATTGACAGAGATACAACGGTAAAAAATCCTCCAGGGGATAGCATTTGGGGATAAAACATAATGCGAACATAGTGGAAATTGCAGAGCGAACAGTACATGATCATAAGGCCTAGTACATGATCGCCTAGACCGCTGGTCATCATCCTCCATAACAATTGACTCGCTAAACAGGAGGGGAACGGCGGAACACAAAGGAAAAAAAATATGACTGGGAAAGATTGCGTGAGACTAGAAAGGCTAAGGAGATGCAATTTGGGGGGGGGGGGGGGGGGAGAAACGGAGAGGAAAAGGAAGAAAGTCACGTTTCCCAAGTTGACATAAAAAGTAAGCAACTCGACAGAAGGGACCATAGATATGTTACGCCACAGTCATTTATTGGACGCTTTTGCGCGTTACCAAGCCCTTGATTTGAATTCAGCGGCTAAAACGCAGATGTTTGGAATATTACAAAATTTAAAAAGTACTTTTTTCTTAATATTAATGTTAGGAATATAAAAATTAGCTGGCCGGATGGCCCATTCTGAGCAGGGAACTAATATGTTCTTAATTTTACAGACGGATAGATAATATTGAAGATAATGACAAAAGACAGTGTTGTTCACAGCATCGACAGACTGTATTGAATCTAAAAGTGTCGCTAATTGCACAAAAAAACACGACCTCGAAACGCAGATGTTCAAATCTACGTAGTATGGAAGAGAGTGTGGTTGGGTGGTAGATGTGTCTAAATATAACTTTTAACGACAAAATTTTGGAGGGGAGAGAAAGGTTGGTTCAAAAATCAAGTACATTTTGTAGAAACACAAGTAGAGACGGACAGACTAACAGATAAACATCCATACTTGACTGAAGCATGACTGAAATGACTTTAGGGTAGGAAATTTGAATTTAAAATAAACCTCGGCAGTGATTGGCCACAGACAATCATATTATTAGCGCTCAGAGCGCAAGTGGGGCCATTCTTCAATAGTTGTTCAGTGATAGACACAGATTTTAAAGTGTGGTGATTTCCATATGAAAGAAAGTGAAAGAAATTTAGGGACGCCATACTATAGCCAGCAGCTCAGCTGAGTTTTGCTAGCAATTCTGTGTTATTTATTCATAATCTGGTAAGATTGAAATTATTTCCTTATATATTTTGAATATTGTTTCATGTTCGAGTGATTTGATACTGCCATATCGAAATCTAGCCTTACAAACAAGTAGGGATTTGCTCTAGACCCCCCGCCCTAGTCAGGGTCTAGGGACCAACAATATACATAAACTCCAGCAAGGGTTAGGCAAGACAGATCAAGTGTTGAGAATAATGAAACATATTACCTATCCTCTTTTAGGGCAGAAAACTAATAAATATTTTTCAGAATCTATAGTCTGGGAGGATCTATCTGATGTAAAACCACCATGGTAAATGTGCTGTTGGTCAGAGAGATCTGACCTGTCTGTATGATGTGGTTGTTGTGTCAGTGTTGTGTCCAGACGTGGGTAGAGAATAGATTTTGACACATGGCCCATACTTTGATTGCAGAGCTGTGAGTTTCTGTTGTCAACAAAGCAGTGTCTATTCAGTTGGTGACTTTACTCGAGTGTATCTGTGCAGTACTTGTGACAGGGACCACCATTATTGCCCGCCAGCACGGAGAGGTGGGACCACCAGATTTCAGCACCAGAGCTACAACTACAAGATGCGTGAGCCTCTGGTCTGCTGGACATTCACCAACACCGTTTAGTTACTAATACCCCATAAAAATTCCCACCATTTTCTGGACACTGTGTAGTCAATATAGACAGGTGTGATGAGGCCACCCCAACAGCACAAACATTAACTATCCTCCCAAGTAGATGACTACTAGAACATTTTAATAAAACTAACTAGTATAGTACATATATATGTACACTATTGCATTTATGATATAATATTCCATGCATTTCTTTCATAATCTCTAAATCCTTTTAAGTTCTGGTCAATCTAAAAATTGATCCAGAACAAAATAAATGTAATATAATTCTATCAAAAAATTTTACACACGTGAGTTAGTTCAGTGTATTTTAACATTTATTAATATTATTAGTCTTGTTAAATATCTGTGGGTATATCTATAACCTATTACACCACACTACATATCATAACCCTAGACACTTTACGTAGCCACATTCATTAAAAAAAAATTAAGTGTGAGGTCGTAGTGGTAGCAAGAAAGGCCTTCTGACAATTCTCAACTACATTTTATCTCAGGAGCCTTCACAGCTGGCCTCATACAATTACAATTAGTAATATCACCATCATACAATACCAAAAAACACCACTACATATATTGGGGTCTTGTCCGGGGATAATTAGCCCAACAGTAATATTAGGATCTCCTGGTGGGAGAAATAAAAGTAGGGAAATAAATTGTAAAATTCCCTTTAACATTAAAAGTGTCCCTGCAGATAAAAGTTGGTGAATCTTCACAGCCAGTAATAATTAATTAGTTAACTGGTTAGTTAGAATTAGTTAGACTATAGTCATATAGTAATTAGAAGTACTTAGTGTATTTACTGGTTAGAGATTTATCTTGTATATTATTATATTGCCTAAAAAGTATGGCGGAGCTGGCAAAATTTAGATCAGCTGCTGTGCTCACCGCGAAGGAGATGGGAATGGATGGTCAAATTTTAATTCAATACGTAACGGCTGAATGTGATAAATATATTGAACGGGAAGAAAGGAGATTAGAAAAAGAGGCTGAAAGAAAATTAGAGGCTGAAAGGTTAGCTGAAGAAAAGAGGTTACAAATTGAGGCTGAGACAAAGAGGCTGCAGATTGAGGCAGAAGAAAAACGACAGCAAAGGGAGGCAGAAGAAAAACGACAGCAAAGGGAGGCAGAAGATAGAAGGTTGCAGAGGGAGCACGAATTACGACTAAGGGAGCTGGAATTACAAGGCCAGGCTCCTGAAAATGGTGCCAGCCCTTTTGCCTCAGATGCTACGCCCAGTCTGGGAGCCTCAAACTCAGCTATGGGGTTTCATTTAGACCATTTTGTTGAAAAAGACGATGACATAGAGGTGTACCTAGGACGTTTTGAGTTATTAGCTACTACATATGGGTTAGAGAGAGAGAGAGGTGGAGCTTAAAGCTATCACAGGGATTGAGAGGTACTTCTTATGAAGTATTTGCCAAAATGAACAGGGAAGACCAAGACAATTATGACATGTTAAAGCAGGCTTTGTTATTAAGGTACGAGAAGAATGGTGAATTTTATCGTAAGAAATTTAGAAATGCCTAACTGTTGTCTGGGGAGACATACCACCAATTCTCTGCTAGACTAGAAACCTATTTGGAGAAATGGACGGCTCTGGGGAAGACCCAAGATCTTAAAGAAATGATCATGATTGAGCAATTGAGAGAGTCCATGGCTCCAGACATGAGAAAATTTCTCATGGAACAAGGTGCAGAGAAGGTTGGGGAAATTTTAAATGTTGCTGAGAGGTATCAGGCAGCCCAGGCAGAGGTAAGTGGTGCTAAAAAGAAGCACATAGACAATTTTAAAGCTCCACAGCAATTTAATAAATTTGATAATAGAGAGCAGGGAAATAAAGGTAGGACAAACTTTGAGCGGCCAAGAAATGACTATCGCGACAGAAACTCACAGTTCAATGACCAAAAGTTAAATGAAAGAAAACCGTTGAACCAAGGAAAAAGATGGTGTAAATGGTGCAAGAAGGATAACCATAACACCGAATTTTGTAGAAGGAAACCTTCAAACATTGCTGCAATGAAGTCGGGGACGCGAAGATTAAAGGTTAATCCTAATGGACAACAGGAACCTTATCACCCCCCAGTTTGTGAGGATGTTATTTGTAATGGGGTCACCATAAGGTGCCTTTATGATACAGGTTTGGATTATGATTCAGTTGTGAAGTCTAGCTTAGTGGACCCAAGTCAGTATACCACAGAAACAGTGGAAATACAAGGGGCGACTAAGGACATACCACTCATGACACTTCCCATCGCAAGGATAACGGTGAAAACTCGCTATGTGGAAGGAGAAATCAGAGCAGCAGTGATAGAGGAACCAATCTACCCTCTGATATTGGGGTGTAGATACGTCTTCTTGGGGAATCCCGAGAAACCTGTGATCATGGCGACAGTGCAGACCAGGTCACAGAAGAAGGAGGAAGAAGGTGAACCTATAAATGCTCATCCAGAGGAGATGAGGAAGGCGCAGGCTGAGGATAGGAAACTCAAGCCCTGTTTTAAAAAATTGCCCAAATGCCACACACCTCCGAGCAAGGGGGAATATTTCATGAAGAACAAACTATTATACAGGAAGACAGGAACTAGATCCACTGGTCACGGACAGTTAGTTCTTCCCAAGATATATAGGGCAAACTTAATAAGGAGCTTACATGTTGGAAAAGATGGTGACCATGAGAAAGTCGGTACCATCTGCCAAAAGATTGCTCGAAAATACTATTGGCCCGACGTAAATGTCGATGTTGAAAACTGTGTAGAAGCATGTGGCGTATTTCATGAGGGAACACCCACAAAGGGAAAATATGTGCAGGACCTAGAAACGCCACGGGGCAACTTTAGGCCTGAAAGAAAAACTAATTATACTCGGGTAGACAAAGTGGAATGGGAGCCCCCTTTTCACACCCAGTCTTCACTTGAATGGATTAACATGGCCACTATGCGAAGAGTACAAAGAAGAAATTTTACCCAGGATAAGATGACAATCCCTCGGTCAGACTTATATAAACTGGAGGAACAGACAAGAGAGCGAAGATCTCTCATAAGCAATCTAAAGTGGGGAGACAAACCCCAGAAAAAAATTGGTAGTGGTCGATTTGTGAGTGATGATTCTAGGAAGAAAAGTCCTCATTATAAAGCTTCTAATGGACGGGACCCGATGGGTTCCAGGAAAAATACGTATGATAAATTAAAGATCCAGATGTAACTTTATTAAGGACCTGGACAGATGAGAAGGCGGAAGAGACTGTTACCTCATCGTATCAATACGTGAACGAACTGACCACTCGTTTGAAAGTTGGATGGAAACTGGCAAATGATAATTTGAAACAAGCCAGGAAGAAACATGCAGCATATTTTAATAGGAAGGCAAAGGACAGGGAACTGGCAGTCGGAGAGAAGGTGCTGCTTCTACTACCCGGAAGCCAGAATAAATTACAAATTGGTTGGCAAGGTCCATATACGGTTCTAGAGAAGGTGTCTAGAACAAACTATAAAATTGACAAAAAGGGGAAGGAAAAAGTTTATCATGTAAACCTGTTAAAGAAGTATCTGGACAGACCACTCCAGGAAAGCACCCCCCTTATTGACCTTGGCTATTGCAACCCAGATGCAAAAAGAACCACTCACCTCACATGAATACCCATTACATCCTTGTGAAACAGCAGCACAGGTAAAAGTCAGTAAGCACCTGACTAAAAACCAGAGGGAGAGAGTTCAACAAGTTCTGGAGGAACATACAGATGTATTAACAGATAAACCAGGCCATACAAATTTGCTACAGTATGACATGAAACTGGTAGACTCAAACCCAATCTGTATGAGAGCCTATTCTATTCCGTTCGCGAAGGAGAAGGCATTGAAGGAAGAAATAGAGTATTTGATGCGAAAATTGTTGGATCCCCTGAATAACCCATGTATCACGAATTTCATGGATGATATTCTCGTCGCCACCGAGACATTTGAAGAACACATTGAAGCTCTGGAGATGTTGTTTGATAGACTTCGGGAGGCGAACTTAACTGCTAGGCCAACAAAATGTTGTATTGGATGCAAAGAGTTGGAATTCTTGGGACACACTGTATATCAGGGTAATATGACCCCTGATCCTAAGAATTTGGAAAAACTGCATAGAGCACCTAGGCCGCAAACAAAAAAGGACGTGCGATCATTTGTGTCGTTATGCGGATTTTATCAGAAATACATCAAGAATTTTAACGCTATTTGTGCTCCTCTGACTGATCTGACTCGCAAGGGACTTCCAGATAAAATTATTTGGACTGCACAATGTGAACTAGCGTTCCAAGAGTTAAAGGAAAAACTCACTAGCAAGCCTATTCTCAAACTGCCTGATTTGACACAGGACTTTGTCTTAAGAACCGATGCAAGTAATGTAGGACTAGGAGGGGCTTTGTTGCAAAGATCAGCTTCACCTGATGGGGAACTTAAACCAGTCGCTTATGCAAGCCGCAAATTGAATAAGGCGGAACAAGGATACTCCACAAGCGAAAAAGAATGTTTAGCATTAATCTGGGCAATAAAGAAGTTTCAAATCTATCTGTATGGTAGGACTTTTGTGGTGGAGACGGACCATCAGCCTCTCGTGTTCTTGTCTCAGACTAAGCATGAAAACGAAAGATTGCTGAGGTGGTCTTTATTGCTTCAACCTTATCAGTTTAGTATCCAATATATCCCAGGCAAATTGAATGTCGGTGCAGATTTCCTCAGTCGGCACCCCTGTGATCAAAATTAGAGTAGCGGCAGACGTGAGGAGTAATTTTACCTATGTGTATCGCTGGTTTTGGAACTTGCCATAGGCATGTTTTCAAGTGGGGAGATGTGTAGTAAAATTGACAGAGATACAACGGTAAAATACCTCCAGGGATAACATTTGGGGATAAAAACATAATGCGTAGGCTGCGAATAGTACATGATCGCCTAGACCGCGGGTCATCATCCTCCATAAAAATTGACTTGCTAGACAGGAGGGGAACGGCGGATCAAAAAGGAAAAAAATATGACTGGAAAGATTGCGTGAGACTAGAAAGGCTAAGGAGATGCAATTGGGGGGGGAGAAACGGAGAAAAGTCACGTTTCCCAAGTTGACATAAAAAGTAAGCAACTCGACAGAAGGGACCATAGATATGTTACGCCACAGTCATTTATTGGACGCTTTTGCGCGATACCAAGCCTTGATTTGAATTCAGCGGCTAAAACGCAGATGTTTGGAATATTACAAAATTTAAAAAGTACTTTTTTCTTAATATTAATGTTAGGAATATAAAAATTAGCTGGCCGGATGGCCCATTCTGAGCAGTGAACTAATATGGTCTTAATTTTACAAACGGATAGATAATATTGAAGATAATGACAAAAGACAGTGTTGTTCACATCATCGACAGACTGTATTGAATCTAAAAGTGTCGCTAATTGCACAAAAAAACACGACCTCGAGACGCAGGTGTTCAAATCTACGTAGTATGGAAGAGAGGGGTTTTGGGTGGTAGCTGTGTCTAAATATAACTTTTAACGACAAAAATTTGGAGGGGAGAGAAAGGTTGGTTCAAAAATCAAGTACATTTTTGTAGAAACACAAGTAGAGACGGACAGACTAACAGATAACCATCCATACTTGACTGAAGCATGACTGAAATGACTTTAGGGTAGGAAATTTGAATTTAAAATAAACCTAGGCAGTGATTGGCCACAGACAATCATATTATTAGCGCTCAGAGCGCATTTGGGGCCATTCTTCAATAGTTGTTCAGTGATAGACACAGATTTTAAAGTGTGGTGATTTCCATATGAAAGAAAGTGAAAGAAATTTAGGGACGCCATACTATAGCCAGCAGCTCAGCTGAGTTTTGCTAGCAATTCTGTGTTATTTATTCATAATCTGGTAAGATTGAAATTATTTCCTTATATATTTTGAATATTGTTTCATGTTCGAGTGATTTGATACTGCCATATCGAAATCTAGCCTTACAAACAAGTAGGGATTTGCTCTAGACCCCCCGCCCTAGTCAGGGTCTAGGGACCAACAATATACATAAACTCCAGCAAGGGTTAGGCAAGACAGATCAAGTGTTGAGAATAATGAAACATATTACCTATCCTCTTTTAGGGCAGAAAACTAATAAATATTTTTCAGAATCTATAGTCTGGGAGGATCTATCTGATGTAAAACCACCATGGTAAATGTGCTGTTTGGTCAGAGAGATCTGATCTGTCTGTATGATGTGGTTGTTGTGTCAGTGTTGTGTCCAGACGTGGGTAGAGAATAGATTTTGACACATGGCCCATACTTTGATTGCAGAGCTGTGAGTTTCTGTTGTCAACAAAGCAGTGTCTATTCAGTTGGTGACTTTACTCGAGTGTATCGGTGCAGTACTTGTGACAGAGACCACCATTATTGCCCGCCAGCACGGAGAGGTGGGACCACCTGATTTCAGCACCAGAGCTACAACTACAAGATGAGTGAGCCTCTGGTCTGCTGGACATTCACCAACACCGTTTAGTTACTAATACCCCCATAAAAATTCCCACCATTTTCTGGACACTGTGTAGTCAATATAGACAGGTGTGATGAGGCCACCCCAACAGCACAAACATTAACTATCCTCCCAAGTAGATGACTACTAGAACATTTTAATAAAACTAACTAGTATAGTACATATATATGTGCACTATTGCATTTATGATATAATATTCCATGCATTTCTTTCATAATCTCTAAATCCTTTTAAGTTCTGGTCAATCTAAAAAATTGATCCAGAACAAAATAAATGTAATATAATTCTATCAAAAAATTTTACACTATTGAGTTAGTTCAGTGTGTTGTAACATTTATTAATATTATTAGTCTTGTTAAATATCTGTGGGTATATCTATAACCTATTACACCACACTACATATCATAACCCTAGACACTTTACGTAGCCACATTCATTAAAAAAAATTAAGTGTGAGGTCGTAGTGGTAGCAAGAAAGGCCTTCTGACAATTCACAACTACATTTTATCTCAGGAGCCTTCACAGCTGGCCTCATACAATTACAATTAGTAATATCACCATCATACAATACCATCAACACCACTACATCTACTACCCGGCAGCCAGAATAAGTTACAAATTGGATGGCAAGGTCCATATACGGTTCTAGAGAAGGTGTCTAGAACAAACTATAAAATTGACAAAAAGGGGAAGGAGAAGGTATATCATGTAAACCTTTTAAAGAAGTATCTGGACAGACCACTCCAGGAAAGCACCCCCTTACTGACCTTGGCTATCGCAACTAAAATGAAAAGGAACCACTCACCTCACATGAATACCCATTACATCCCTGTGAGACAGCCGCACAGGTAAAAGTCAGTAAGCACCTGACTAAAAATCAGAGGGAGAGAGTTCAACAGGTTCTGGAGGAACATACAGATGTATTAACAGATAAACCAGGACATTCAAATTTGCTACAGTATGACATGAAGCTGGTAGACTCAAACCCAATCTGTATGAGAGCCTATTCTGTTCCGTTCGCGAAGGAGAAGGCATTGAAAGAGGAAATATATTATTTGTTGAAAGAAGGGATTATTTCACACAGTGAATCTTCTTTTAGCTCCAGTGTAGTTTTGTTGAGGAAACCGTCTGGGGAACATAGACTGTGCATAGATTACAGGAAACTGAATGCTGTCACAGAAGGACAAGTGGATCCATTACCAGACACAAAACAGTTATTTGCCAGATTGAACAAGGCAAAATACTTTTCGAAGGTGGATCTTAGCAAAGGCTATTACCAGATTCCAGTGAAGCCTGAAGTTAGACCTTATTTAGCTTTTAGCACCTCGGAAGGACATTATGAATTCAACATGCTACCATTCGGATTGAAAAATGCTCCGAGTGTATTTTCTAGGATGATGCGCAAATTGTTGGATCCCCTGAATAATCCATGTATCACAAATTTCATGGATGATATTCTCGTCGCCACAGAAACATTTGAAGAACACATTAACTCTCTGAAAATGTTATTTGATAGGCTCAGAGAAGCGAACTTAACTGCTAGACCAACAAAATGTTGTATTGGATGCAAAGAGTTGGAATTCTTGGGACATACTGTATATCAGGGTAACATGACCCCTGACCCCAAGAACTTGGAAAAACTGCAGAGAGCACCTAGACCACAAACAAGAAAAGACGTGCGATCATTCGTGTCGTTATGTGGGTTTTACCAAAAATATATCAAAAATTTTAACTCTATATGTGCTCCTCTGACTGATCTGACTCGCAAGGGAAATCCAGATAAAATTGTTTGGTCAGCGCAATGTGAATTGGCATTTCAAGAGTTAAAGAAAAAACTCACTAGCAAGCCTATTCTCAAATTGCCTGATTTGACTCAGGACTTTGTGGTGAGAACAGATGCAAGCAATGTAGGCTTGGGGGCGGCTCTGTTGCAAAGGTCATCTTCACCCAATGGGGAACTGAACCCAGTCGCTTATGCAAGCCGCAAATTAAACAAAGCGGAACAAGGATATTCCACAAGCGAAAAAGAATGTTTAGCGTTAATCTGGGCAATAAAAAAGTTCCAACTCTATCTGTATGGTAGGACTTTTGTGGTCCAGACAGATCACCAGCCACTTGTGTTCTTATCTCAGGCCAAGCATGAAAATGCAAGATTGTTAAGATGGTCTTTATTGTTGCAACCTTATCAGTTTATTATTGAATATATCCCGGGGTCACTGAATGTCGGTGCAGATTTCCTCAGTAGGCACCCCTGTGATCAAAATTAGAATAGTAGTAGGCGGGAGGAGTTAATTTTATCTATGTGTATCACTGGTTTTGGAACTTGCATTAGTGCATGTTCTCAGGTGGGGAGATGTGTGGTGAAATTACCGTGATACAACGTTAAAATATCTCCAATTATAAAGATAACGGGTAAAATAACACGTAGGATAAAAATATAGGCAAGATATGCCGAGGCTTCTTCACCTACGCCAGCGCTTTCTACCGCCATTGAAACTAACTAGTTGGAACATGCAAACTAAACGACATATCCTTTTAGACGGGGTAGAAACGGAGATAAAAGAAAAAAATTATGACGGTCTGGACACGTGTTTGAATCTAAAAAGGCAAAAAGACGCAATTTGTAGTTTAAAGGAAAAATTACGCCACTAGTTGACACAATGTAAGGAAATGGACAAAAAAAGACCTTAGCTCTTATTCGAACCAGACGTATCTTAGACGTTTTACCGTAATTGGTCGTTTTAATTTGAATATAGCGGCACACGCCGTACACATGTGTGGTGAAATTACCGTGATACAACGTTAAAATATCTCCAATTATAAAGATAACGGGTAAAATAACACGTAGGGATAAAAATATAGGCAAGATATGCCGAGGCTTCTTCACCTACGCCAGCGCTTTCTACCGCCATTGAAACTAACTAGTTGGAACATGCAAACTAAACGACATATCCTTTTAGACGGGGTAGAAACGGAGATAAAAGAAAAAAATTATGACGGTCTGAACACGTGTTTGAATCTAAAAAGGCAAAAAGACGCAATTTGTAGTTTAAAGGAAAAATTACGCCACTAGTTGACACAATGTAAGGAAATGGACAAAAAAAGACCGTAGCTCTTATTCGAACCAGACGTATCTTAGACGTTTTACCGTAATTGGTCGTTTTAATTTGAATATAGCGGCACACGCCGTACACATGTGTGGTGAAATTACCGTGATACAACGTTAAAATATCTCCAATTATAAAGATAACGGGTAAAATAACACGTAGGGATAAAAATATAGGCAAGATATGCCGAGGCTTCTTCACCTACGCCAGCGCTTTCTACCGCCATTGAAACTAACTAGTTGGAACATGCAAACTAAACGACATATCCTTTTAGACGGGGTAGAAACGGAGATAAAAGAAAAAAATTATGACGGTCTGGACACGTGTTTGAATCTATAAAGGCAAAAAGACGCAATTTGTAGTTTAAAGGAAAAATTACGCCACTAGTTGACACAATGTAAGGAAATGGACAAAATAAGACCTTAGCTCTTATTCGAACCAGACGTATCTTAGACGTTTTACCGTAATTGGTCGTTTTAATTTGAATATAGCGGCAAACGCCGTACACGAAAGTTCAAAAACAAATTTCAAAACTAACCTTGAGAAAAGTAGGGTTTTCTTTAATAATAAAGTTATGAAAATAAAACCTAGCTAGTTTGATAGCCCATCTTGAGCAGAGAAATAATATACTTTTAATTACACAGACGGACAGATAACACGGAAGATATTGACGAAAAACCGTATTGTTCCATACAGACTAGCGAACAGTTTTTTGTGCATATTTTCACTAAAGTTACATTTTGGCGTCCTTGAGCCTAAAAATGCAAAAATCAAACTGCAGATAAACTAGGGGCAAAGTCGGAGGATAGTAGCTAAAAATAACTTAGCATAGAAATCGTATAAGTAAGTGGGGCAGGTTTGTGTAGTTTTTTCTTGTAGTTAGTCCAAAAAAACAAGTGTAATTTTGGGAAAAAAACCAAGTTGAGACGGACAGACCGACAGAAAAATACTACATACTAGACTGAGACTGGACTGAAATTGGATATTTATATTTTGAATATTTGAAAAGTTAGAGGGGAAGTCCGTTGATTGGACAAAAGCTTTTATAGTACTGAAAGACAGATGCTCGCTTGTGCCATTTTATAGAAGACTGTCCATTGACACAGTTCGTTACTGCTAGAGGTGATTTCCAGGAATTATTAAATAAAAATCAGTGGGACGCCCTAATCTAGCCAGCAGCTCAGCTGAGTTTTGCTAGTACTACGTAACTGTGTTCTCAATTCTGAATTGTGGTAAGGGAAAAATCATTTATCTTGTTTATTTTAATATTTTGAGTGATTGATACTGCCATATCATGAAAAATGATTACGACAAGTGAGTGCTTACTCTAGGTCCCCAGCAGCAGTCCAGGGCCTAGAGACAAACAAATAATATATGAAAACCTATCTAAGACTATGGAAGGCGGATCTATATTTGAGATCAGTGGGAACATATCACCCACCTTATTGGATGGAAGAGGAAACTATTGAACATATTTCGGATGCAATGCAGTCTTGGGAAACTGGTACTATTTGATAACAACTGGGTGAGATGTGCTAAGTTGGTCAGAGAGATCTGACCCAATCTGTGTAATGTTGTTTTGCTGTGTTGTGTGTAAGAGTGGCGCAGTAAACAGAGTGTTGACACATGGCACAAATTTTGGTTTCAGAGTTTCTGGTCTGGCACTACGCTTGTGCCAGATGCTTTTGTAGAAGTACAAGAGCGGATGCCTGTGCAGCCTAACATTTTACTCCAGCTACTGAGAGGAGTGGGCCACAAGAATTCTGTACTACATCGTCACAGGCCAGTTAAGAGCAAACCTGGCCTGCTGTAGATTCATCAACTGTGTCCACCATCAATAAAGAAATAAAATCTTGTATATAAACACTAATATCAGTCCATATGTCAAGGACAAGGAACTTTGTAACCATAGATTGGGCATGATGACGCCACCCCAACTAAACATCCAGTGCTAGTTTTTCCCAAGACATTGTAGATATTATTAATATTAACCAATGTAAGAATATACCTATGTACAAAAATTTCATTTGATTATGCAATATATTTATGCACTTTATTGATAAATACATATTGTTTCATATGTTCTGACCAAAAGAAACAATTGGTTCAGGACTAATAAATTAAAAAAATTTTTAAACTTAAATTCTAAAAGCCAGTGTTAGTTCAGTTTATCATAGAGTTTATTATTATTATTAGACTTATTATTTACATGTGTGTGTCTGTGTATTTTATTACCTACACAGTACATTTCAGTACCCTAGACTTTTAACGTAGCTAACATTCATAATAGTAGAATAGGTCTGCTTGAGGTCGTAAGTGGTAGCAGAAAGGCCTTCTGTAACTCACATAAACTTTTATCTCAGGAGCCTTCACAGCTGACCTCATCACGATTTATCAAACCCCTCACCAGAAAAGCTTTCGTGGTCGACGTAAATAGACGATATCAGATTACCAAAAGCCAGGAAAGAACAGAGACCGATGATGTCGACCAGAAATACAACACCATCTCAACAATATACAAGGAAAGCAGCAAGTCATGTTTGGGATTCAAGGAAAGAAAGAGCCAAGACTGGATAACACCAGAAACGCTAAACACGATAGCGAAGAGAAAGGAAATGAAAAGAAAGAAAACAAAAGTTAAGTCTCCCAGGGTAAAGGCAATATATGGTGAACAGTACAGTCAGCTGGACAAGGAAGTAAAACGTCAAACCCGTGCTAACAAAAGGACATTTCTGGATGACCTTGCAAGACAGGCAGAAGAGGCAGCACTGAGAAATGAACAAAGCACAGTTTATAAAATAACTAAAACTTCAGTGGAAAACGAGGTGCAAACAACATAACGTTAGTAAGAGACAAGCAAGGAAATCTCATCACCACAGCACAGGGGCAGGAAACAAGATGGGCAAAGCACTTCAGAGAAACACTGAATAAGGAACCACCAGAGTGTCGTGACATGACGTCTGTTTCACAGCACGCATTCGAATAACTCTACAAGATATGATATACCACGGTCATATTTACCGCTCAAAATAATAGGATTCTTCTTCTTCTTCTTCTTCGTTCGTCCTGAAAAGGACGGTGGTTGCGTTGTGTCTGTTTGCGCCTAAGCTGTGATATCTGCACCTTTCGGTCGACACATCCGACTTCTGCACGGCATTTTTTAAGGACCGGGTTTGCCTTCCCATTTCGATCCATGCTCGCTCAGCCAGCCTGCACTGCTGCAGACTGTTTCCAGGACCACCACGTGGAGGTGGAGCACGGTCTTGACCAGCTCTGGTTCCCTGGTCCTGACGCAGGCAGTCAAGCTATGAGTCGCTGACGGCATTCACTATTGCTGCATCTTGGGGTCCCAAATAAAACGGACCAATATAACAACCAATGAGAACGCTCCTTTTTCTAGTAGTGATAATGAAACCTTTTATGCTTAAACATAGAGGCCTATTTTGTGTAAAAGATAGTACGGAATTATTTAATTTCTTAAAGGCTAAAGATGTTTAAAAGGAAAGATATAGAAAGTTAATTAGCGGGGATATTACTTTAGAAGTAGGTATAAAGACTTCCTCTAATAATAATTCATTTAAGGAGAAAAATCGTTTTAAGTGACATTTATACATCAGGCCCCTACAAGACGCATTATTAGTGACATGCACACCATCATAGCTGGCAGACGCTGGAGTTGGGTTGGCCATGTCCTCAGAAGGGACCCTGATACCATCGCAAGAACAGCTATGCTATGGACCCCCGAGGGAAAGCGAAAGAGAGGCCGACCAAAAACAACTTGGCGGAGAACTGTGGAAGCTGAGATGCAAAGAATGAACCACAGTTGGGGCACTGTACGAAGGATGGCCGCCGACCGAGCAAAGTGGAATCAATTTGTTGCTGCCCTACAAGACGCCACCAGGCGTGATGGCCGCTGACTGCTTTGACGGTTGGCGGTTATGGATCAAAGAAGAAGAAGATACATCAGGGTAGACCCAACTTTAGTTAGTTAAAGACTGCATAGATTTAAACGCATATTGCTAACTAAACCAATTTTAGATAGAAAGGTAGAAATAAATTCTCGGTTTGATTCTAACTTTAGATGAGCAAAATCGGTCCATAATTAGGAGAGTAAAGAAATATTAAAAATTCTCCACATTATACGAAAAGGCTAAAAGACGCAGTGGTTTGAAATTCTTTACTCCGTTTTTCCCCCTGTCATCCTCGAGGAACGCGGCGCTCCTATATAAAGACCTTGAACTTGGCGGATTCACGCCACTACTATTTCAAAAATCAATGCTGAACAGGAGAGAGCGGCATGGATCTGGCTGTAGTGGTAACGAGGTAAAATGTCCTGTGAAAACTGTTAGCACAATGTCTGAACATGTTTGTACGTTTGTTGTGTGTGTGTGTGGATCTAATATGATAGAACATACAAGTATTATGATTATTTGCATTCCAGGTTTTATTCCTGTATTGACCAAGAGTCATCAAGACTCTCAAATCTGAGGAACTCAGTGGATGCAGTAGTTCTCAATATACTCAGAGCGAGGCATCTAGATTGTTTCCCAGCCTGGAGATCCAGACAGTGATCCTGGCTAAAGAGGACTCTACTTATGTTTTAGCAGATAAGTGGGCATAAAAGCTCCACTTGTCAGAATATCCAGCAACCTTATTATATAAAAAAAAAAAAACACCAAACAATGGTAGTGATGACATTTGTAGGACTTTATTAAAAACTCAACCAACTTTACAGACCAGAGACATTGATACCTATCTATAAAATAACAAATTGATATGTGTAAAATAACTATATCATATATAATCATTTTGGAAATGAACCTACCATGTTTATTTATTTCATTTTTGTAAAAAAAACATTTAAATTCTTTATATTTTTTCCTAGCCGAAAAGAGAAACGGTATAGGATAAATAAATTGTAAATACTTATATACAGTCATACTTAGTTATTACTATTGAGTTCAAGTTCTGTATTATATGTATTACATATCTAAATAAATAATTAATCCCCTAGCAGAGTCAACATAAATATAATAATCATTAGTCAAGGGTGGGATCTAGAGAGGTAGCACTTAGACCTTCAGTATTCAACACTATCATCATACTTGAAGATTTATACAGCTTGACCCTACCTTTGATTGTCGATACACCCTTACTCTTTTCAGGGAAGGGGGTATTACTTATAATACCAGTCTCTTATCTGGCGCTATACTGGTATCCTTTGATACATTTTTTTGTCTGGGATATCATGTATTTTAATAACATCTGAACCTCTCGCGACACAGAGACTCAGCTGAATGTTCCTGAGGCTGAAAGAGACAGACGTAAATACAGACATCACACGAAAAGAAGAAATCATCACAGCTATCAAAGGGTTAAAAAATGGAAAAGCGCCTGGTCACGACAATCTAAATGCTGAGTTATTCAAGGCAGACCATGAACTAGCAGCAGAACTATTAGAACCACTATTTGCACAAGTCTGGGAAACTGAGACAACACCAACAGAGTGGAGTAAAGGAATAATTGTCAAATTGCCCAAGAAGGGCGACCTTGAAGACTGCAACAACTGAAGAGGAATTACTCTCCTCTCAGTTCCCAGCAAAATACTAGGCAGGATCATCATCCAGAGAATTTCAAAAGCAGTTGACCATAAACTGAGGAAAGAACAAGCGGGCTTTAGAAAGAACAGAAGATGTGCAGATCATATATTCACCCTCAGGAACATTATAGAGCAGTGCTCAGAATGGCAGAGACAACTGTACATTAACTTTGTTGATTTTGAAAAGGCTTTCGACAGCATACACAGGGACAGCCTATAGAAAATACTGAGGGCTTATGGAATTTCCAGCCGCATTGTTTCCATCATAAAAAGCCTATATTTTAACTTTACGTGCAGTGTCGGATTGAGTAATGTAACTTTCGAAGTGAAAACAGGAGTACGACAGGGATGCCCCTGTGGTAGATTATGATTAAGTGATTTCATATATCTTTTTCTTTATCTTCATTTTTTTCTTCTCCCTTCTCTGTCACCTACGCCTGTAGGAATTTAACCCTCCCATATTCAAACCTCTGTCTTTCTTATAATTTAGCAAGCAGTTTATGGCTGTTAGCATTTAATTGCATTCTCTTTGATGCAGGTTTACGAGCGAGAGGTCCAGCTCACCTGTAATAATCTCTACAGCGATCATAAAAATCGCCGTAATGAGATCAGTCAGTGATGGAAAGGGGAGACAATATGTCTAGTACCTTTGCCTGGATTCGTTCGTTGTAAGTTAATTTACAAATGCGAACCGCCATATCAAAGACTCTCGCTATAATTCATTTACGACCACTTCTACAGATGGCGAGAGTGAGGCGATAATATATGTAGATTCTATTTCATCTAGATCTTAATATAGACCTGGTTTCGGCATTGGTGAGATAAAAGTTGTTTGATTCGCAGAATGAGATAGAATTTATGTAGATTTTCCAAAGGTGCCAACATCTGGCACGAGTCTGCTAGTTACAACTTTCCCTTTGATTCTTTGTCAGTTTCATATATACAGTTGACATTAAAAAATCCGGCCATCGATAATCCGGTTCCTTCAGATTTCCGGCATGGATTTCGGAGCGCATTTTTTAATTTACCGCGATGGCGTGCCTCTGTTTTCTGGAGCCGTTTATGTTTTGATGCAGCTGTTGGGTCTTGCTTGCACGTGTTAACAGGCATTCCTGCTCATTCCTTCTCATTTTATCATTAAAATTCTGTAGAACTGTTTTATTTAGTTGATGAACATTAAAATTTCATTTGCTTTCTTTAAAGGACTGTACAGGTAGTCATTTTCTGTTAAATTTATACAGCATATATAACCATAAAAAATCCGGCATTTTCAACAATCCGGCACTCCTCAGGTCCGGAGGTTGCCGGATTTTTGAATGTCAACTGTATATATATATATATATATCTATATATATATATATATATATATATATATATATATATATATATATATATATATATAAATATATATATATATATATATATATATATATATATATATATATATATATATATATATATATATATACCACAGAAATCTGACCTCATTCATTCAGACTCCGCAGTTTCTCTTGACATATTGTTAAGTCATGTTTTATTAATGGGAGTTAGGTGTTAAAGATTTATATGTATGGGTCGGATTTTTGTACACACGTTAGTAAGCACGCTTCAGTGATGAGATGATTGTTTGAGTTGGGGGCTTATTGCTCGATAATTTTTGAATACAGCTCAACTGTGTGGTTGCTAGTTGTTTTAAAAAAAATATGATAAACCAAGTTGTCGAATATTCTTAGTGTTAGTTTGGGGAGAGACGGTTGAGCTGAGCGATAGTCTCACGCGCTTAGTCCGCGCATGAGTAATTTTTACTGAGCTGTTCTGAGATGCAGTAATCTCGTGACAGTACGTTTCTGGCAGGGCTTCGGGGTGGTGACTATCCATCTCGCTAGTGTGTTCCAGTGGGTTCTTTTTGTAAAGGAGAATATTTGATAAAGTGCAGAGTATATATATATATTATCGAAGTGAAGATAGAGAGATTTACGGGAATGTTTTTCTCCCGGTGTATTTGTCATACAAAGCCTTGGATTGCACGGGCTTATTGTTATACTGCATTTTGTTGTTCAAAGCTTGGATTATGATGGATTATTGATGTACTGCATTTATTACTCAAGCATTGGATTATGATGGCTTATTGTTGTACTGCATTTGTGTTCAAAGCCTTGGATTTACTATGCTGGCTTGTTTATGTATAGTACTGATTATTCAAAACCTTGGAGCAGGTCAGCCCAAGTTATGTTATTATGAACCGTGATGCATGCGGTCCCGGTTAACGGATATTTCGATTTATTCACCCGATGCTGTATGTTTATGCCGTGAGCTATCTATACCATGATGTCTACGTCACTGTGTCGGTAAGTGTATAACGTTACCAGTCGTTTCAACATTTCCTGACTCTTACGTTTACTGTGGTGTGTGGTTCCAGTCTGTGTTGGTATGCCAGAACCCTTTGCATTCGCGTATGTTGACAGTCACTCACTCACACACCGGTCGGCCATCCGTAAGCCCAACCTAAGCTGATCGTCATTATCAGCGTATATATCTATATCAGCATTGCCTTCTTTCCACCACTTTAAACTTGTCTTAGAAGCCGAAGTATTGGCCAGTCTTAACCTGCTGCAAAAAAAATGTGTTAAAGAAAATAAACTGGTAACACATATCTAGCTGCGTTTCTAGATTACTTTATTAAGTAAAATCTCAGTTTGCGTTGGAGAATAGTCTTAAGTAGTCTGTGCGAGGTAAATATATATTGACTAGTATTGTCGAGTGATAGAATTATTAGTTCGAATTATATCTTCACTAGATTATGCGCAGAGTGATTTACTAGTTTAATCGTTATTATAATTCTCTAAGTTACTGTGTTAAAGTGGATAGCAGAATAAATTAAAATTTCTAGCTAAAACTCATTCAGCTATAAATAAATTTAATTAAATTGCTAGTAAACAGTCAGAGAACATTCTAACTAACTAAGTAAATGCACTGATTCATCATGAGTGTTGACGAGATATATATTTATTTCTAATTCATGATGATTGATTTTTTTTAATGACTAGAATTTATTTCATGGGAGTTTTAAACGATATGACAAGCTCTAAGTTTGCGGTTTATAATTTAAGTTAAATGACCGAAGTGAACATATTCTATTTACGCGTAGGATTGTGTATACTATTAGGGTTGAGTATTTATGTTTTTCTCTTCCTTATACAGTATCTGGGTCAAGCCCAAAACCTACCAGCGGTTTCTGTTTATGTATAGCAGAGAATAACTAGACGAAAAGAACTATTTTTCTGAAATTTATATTGTAACTGGCATTGAGTTCCAGAGTTCTTTTCCAATAATCAAAGTTTTACAGTCGGCCCGTGGTGGCGACTAAATCAACAACCACTGTGTTGAGAAGAAGATAAATCCTGAACAGAGTTATTTACCTGCAACTCGAGGTAACAATCGATTATTTCAAGCTACTGTACCCTTGTGAACATTAGACATTTTTATTTATTTTACTACCTGGACAAAAATTGAAGTGACATTTATCAGCATCCTACGTACCATAGTGAAGCGAGCGTTTCCCAAGATTTGAATTTATTAGCATTGAAGAAGCTGGGGCTTGTTTCACCAAAACACACCATTGGATGGGCTGTATGTTCCTTAAACAATTGTTCCAGATGCGGTGAGAGTGCCTATTAGGTAAGAACGCATGTCCTTGCGATCACAAGTGTGTCAGAGCTGAAAATGTAGGGATGATATAATTCTTTGGTTTTATAATCCATATATCCATTGATTGTTTTTTTCTTCTTAAAGATTACATATGCTATCTATTTCAGAGTAGATTACAGGAAAAACCTCTGTTATTTACGGTAGAGATAAATTCTAGACCATAGTGTATAAATCTGTGACTCTTTGGGCGAATAACTTCTCTTATAACGGGATCTCGGTTCAACAGAGGGGGAAAGGATTACACCTATGGGTCAACTCTGTTATTGATTCCTTAACCTACGTTTATTTGTGTATTGATTTGATAGTCTAATTTATTTACTGTGTTGTGAAATTCTTTATGATAAATAAAATTTACATAAACTTATTCAAGTGTGTCGGTCAGCTCGTCCAAAAATATTCATATTCCATTATTATAGTTTTCACGTTTTGTACGTCAAACTGTCGTCACTTATGTGTGTGTGTCGGTTAGTGGTTGATATATAGTACCTCTATATAACTGAGCAATTTGTCTGACAAATACATTTCTGTTGTAGAGATAGGATGAGCGAGAGGATCTCCTCGAGTCTCAGGGACAGAATTACCTAGTTTCCACCATCTCACTCGTGAAAATCTATTTTTATTATTATCTCCCACTGAGCTATCACCTGTTTTATTTCTATTCAGAAGGGACCAACCCAAATCTTAATTCACCTATCATAAATCTACGACAGCCCCTTATCAACAACATTATTTTTGACAGCCATAGATTGGGTGATGCGTCAGACAACAGAGGGCAGTCCAAGATGAATTAGATGGACAACATTTTCTACACTGGAAGACCTGGAATATGCAGATGACATTGCACTACTCGCGCATTCACATCAACACATTCAAGACAAAACCGATAGACTGAATAAGTATGGCCAGCAGGTTGGCCTGAACATCAATCTGAAGAAGACAGAGGTCATGACACTAAATGTTGGCAATCCTGAGCCAATAACAGTAAGGAACCAGAAGTTAGAACAGACAGACACATTTACTCACCTAGGATGCATAGTAACACCTGACGGCGGAACAAGCAAAGACATTAACAACAGAATGAATAAAGCGAGAACAGCTTATGCTATTCTCAACAACATTTGGAAGTCTTCCCAGTACAGCACAAACACCAAATTAAGACTGTATGAGAGCTGTGTACTTTCTGGGCTTCTCTGTGGTGCGGAATGTTGGAGAGTAACAGAGAAGGAAATGCCGAAACTGTCCTCCTTCCACACAATCTGCCTAAGGAAAATTCTCCGAATCTTTTGGCCAAACACCATCAGCAACCAAGAACTACTTATTCGGAGTAACCAGGAGGACATGTACACCATCATAGCTGGCAGACGCTGGAGTTGGGTTGGCCACGTCCTCAGAAGGGACCCTGATACCATCACAAGAACAGCTATGCTATGGACCCCCGAGGGAAAGCGAAAGAGAGGCCGACCAAAAACAACTTGGCATAGAACTGTGGAAGCCGAGATGCAAAGAATGAACCAGAGTTGGGGCACTGTACGAAGGATGGCCGCCGACCGAGCAAGGTGGAATCAATTTGTTGCTGCCCTACAGGACGCAACCAGGCGTGATGGCCGCTGACTGCTTTGACGGTTGGCGGTTATGGATCAAAGAAGAAGAAGAAGAAGAAAGCTTTTCCACGAAAGGAGCTGGCGTCGGCCATATGCACTTTCTCTGTACCAGATATAAGGGGCAACTTTGAAGCCGATGTTCAGCAGTCATTTTATCAGTGCCACAGTTACACTGATCAGTAGTTCCTGTGATAAGAGGTTTTGATGTTAATAAGAGATGGGCTATCCTGGACAAATAGGTGTATCAGATGATACCAGGATAGTGCCAGATAAGAGACTGGTCTTAAAAGTAATACTCCCTTCTCTGAAAAGAGTAAGGGTGAATAGACATCAAAGTGGATTCAAGCTATGCAAGTTCTCAGAGAAGATGATGATGATGTACTCTGAGTCCCTACTGCTACCTCTTCTGATCCCAAATTTTTTTAGCTACGAGTCTAGGGGAATGTATTTATTTATACTTAATGATTAATTGCAAACAGAACTTTCAACTTTAATGAAAATTATTTAAGAAAGGTTGTATTCAATTTATATGTACAATTTAATGGTCCGAAACATCAATCTTTTTGTCAGGACTTTCAAACTCAAGAAAATGTTTATTACAGAATCAAATAAATAATTTGGAAAACAAATATGTTCATTTCTGTAAAGGGTCACTGGAATGTCTGCACACACAGTTCTTGTTGCAAATATTACTACTGTTCTAGTCCGACACTGTAAGGTCTGCTAATGACATCATACCATAGTTGTTTCTAAGTTTACTTGGGTGAACCAGTTTTTGGATGAACCACCATTTGCCTTATAAAGGACTTATCTTTAGACTGATGCTACTGCTGTTCTCTCAATAGTAGTCAGGATCACCCACTGTATGACTCCTGGCTGAGACGATGGTGTCTAGCTTCAAGTATCTGAGAAGCGCTCAGCTTCCACACGCCCCTCTTCTCAATAGCATGCAGCCACGATGTAAATTCTTAATATGACCCTCAGGTAATATATGTTCACTCACACACAAGCTGACTGGCCGTAAACGGGTTCTTATCACTGCTTTCACAGATCAGACGGCAAAGGCTTGGTCATACAGTCTTCTTAGAATATGTCAGCTCGGCGTAGTGTTTATGAATCAATGGCGGAAAACCACAAAAAAAGTTGATACTATTTATAGCATTACACCGAACCAATCAGAGAGAAGTCAAAAAGTTAATTTTTGGATTCTAGTATTATGCAATTCTAAGTGTGTCTGTATGATCTGACTAAATTTGAACATTTTATATCATAGTTATCAAAAGTGATAATTAAACGGCCAATTTTTCTCTATCGTTCTATATAATTTTCCCTCAGTTATTCCTTTGCATTTCACTCTGGGTAATTTTTAAGTAATTAACTTGGGCCTGACCCTGATGTGAAAATATTACTAAAATAAATTTTTCTCCTACAACAAAATTGTATCATGCGGGAATATTTATGCTTATGTGTTAAGCAATATCAGCGCTATAATTTAAGACATTTCCCACTGTTTAATTCTCTTTAGTTTTTAAGAAATAAAATATCTTCGTTCGATCAAAAACACAAAATAGGCATTTATTTCTCGTCAACCAAAATTTTCTTACCACTACAAAATATGGAAACGATTTGATTGGTTGTTAAATTTTGTACTATGCTCTTCGATAATTTTTGGTATAGGCGGTAACTTTTAACTTGTTTCTTAGAAAAATTCAAATCCGCTAGATAAATTGTTGGCGGTAAATTTGACTAGCCCCTCAGACAAATTTCAAATATTGTAGTTATTTATAGATTTAAAAAATACGTTAACTAGTTTTTGAGCGGGGAATTTTTGAGCTTATTGTTATACAGATTCACTTCACGACATATCTCCCCCGTTAGAAAAGCGTGAACCACTAGTGCAGCTTTTATATCTGTATAACAATCACGTTCAAATTATGTCAGATTTACTCTACTCTGCCTTAGTGTGATCCTGGATTCCTGCAGGTGGGTCATTTCATAGCAGGCACTACTCAAGAAATCTGTCTCAGACCTCTGCAGTCCAAGAATCTATTGCAGGTTGTGTTAATAAACAGCTGCAGGTGCGACTGCCCGTCAAATGCTGATTATCAATCAATATTCACCATTGCTCTTCTCTGCGTCTGTCCAATGACATGTCCAGAGGTTTTTTTGATGCTTCTCAAGGTTGCAATATTTAAGAGGAGGAGATCTATAAAAGTGGTGATAGCAGAGTTATGTAGTGGATCCAGTAATTTCCTTATCAGCCTGGATAAAACACTCGGAGTAATATCAATCCAAAAGCAACATATGAATTCAATGTGCTCCTCCGAAATGATCACAGCCAACAATTGGTCTGAGCTCAAGCTTGATGGGAATTTGGAAAAACCCTTTACTAATATTCATGTATGACTCAATAATCTGCCATTCAGATAGAGGCCATATTCACCCGCTGTTTCTATCCGCCTAACGTCACTGGCGAAATCATATGATATAAGTATGGGGAAATGAGTTTCCGGCACCCAGAATCAATTCTCCCTTTTGGATTTGCTATAATATGTGTGATCTCAATCCAATGTCCGTACAATACTTCCAATGGACTGTATAGGGTCGGTCCACTGTTGCCGGTGCCCGTCTAATGCTAAGTTAATAGCCATATGCTGAAGTGAGCTTGACATTAGGCAATCTGGCCAAACGCCCACTCCCAACTTTTCTAAGGTTAACATTTAGTTTCGGTTTCAATGTTGGCCGATTAACCTCATTGCTATTTTTAGATAGTTCCAGGAATTCCGATCTACATTGTGTCGGGTGAAACTGATCTGTGTTTATTTTTACTCTTTGTGCCATACGCAGAGGTGCCATTGTAAATATTTTATTGGAAGACTGTGTGTGGAAATGTGCCATCTTATTCACTACATCTACCTTATCATTTTTATTTCTCCTTTTACTTTCAATCCCATGTTTGCCACAATGCTTTGCTAGCATCTGATTATTATTTTTCCAACATGTGGAATGTACCTTGCTACACTGGTCACAACTTTGTACACACTGGGCAATGTCCCCAGCTACATTTGGCCAGTAGAATTTTACAGATGTCCTTTGACAGGTGGTACCCATCTTCTGATGTCCACCGTCTGGTACAACATGTGCTTGTTTCATAGCCTTTTCCCTATAACTCAATGGCAGTACTAACTGTCCATATCCTTTGGGTCCTGCTCCCGCTTTCCTGTAGAGCAGTCCCTCCTTCAAATAGAATTGTCCTTTTCTAGGGTTGTTATAGCTGTCTGGCAATTTGCCAAAGCAAGGTTTTAAAGTTTTATGTTTTGCTTGGGCCTTTTTCATCTGTTTAGGATGAATATTTAGTGGAGATTCCTCCTCCTTACTAGGGGTCGACCTGACCTGGAGCGTTGCCATGATCACAGGTTTTATAGGGCTCCCTAGAAACACATATCTCTTTCCTAACACCAGCGGGTAATTAGGTTCGTCACACACTGCTACTCTAATCACTCCTTTCACGTACCTAGTCTTGACATTGATCTCGGCTACGGAAAGTGTCATGGTGGCTGTATCCTTCAATGCCCCTTGTATCTCCACTTTGTCTGTGGTATACTGGTCAGGGTGCACCAGGGTTGCACTCACAACTGAGTCATATTCCAATCCTAAATCGTAAAGGCACTTGACTTTCGTACCATTACATACCACTTCTTCACAGATGGGGGGATGATGGAGATCTATCTGACTGTCTGTAGTTTCTTCCTTCCCTTGTCCACTGTTATCATGCATGCAGCGTGATATGGAGGAACTTTCCTACCACATTCAATTGTATTATGATTGTTCATCCTACATATTTTACACCATTTTTCTTCTGGTCTGTAGGGTTTCTTTTCATTTACCTGAGGGTTTCTGTCTCTAGGATCAAATCTAGGCCTATCATATGTTTGTTGAAATCTATGTGGTTGATCCCTATTATTATAATCATCCTGGACTGGTGGGTTTTATTATTATCTGTTTGTTTCTTTCTAATACCAGCTACTTCTTTCTGTGCTGCCTGATATCTCTCAGCAACATTGAGAATCTCCCCCAACCTCTCGGCACCTTGTTCCATGAGAAATTTTCTCAAGTTAGGAGCCATGGACTCTCTTAACTGCTCCATCATGACCATTTCTTTCAGGTCTTGGGTTTTCCCCAGAGCAGTCCATTTCTCCAAGTAGGTTTCTAGTCTTGCCGAGAATTGGTGGTATGTTTCTCCAGACATCAGCTTACTATTTCTAAACTTCTTTCTATAAAATTCAGCATTTTTCTCATACCTAACTAATAATGCTTGTTTTAGGAGGTCATAGTTTTCTTGATCTTCTCTACTTAATTTAGAGAAAACTTCATACGAAGTTTCCCTCAACCCTTGTGATAGTTTTAGGCTCCACTTTTCTTTCTCTAGCCCATAGTTAGTAGCTAGTCTCTCGTACCTACTTAAATAAGACTCAATCTCATCGTCTTTCTCTACAAATGGGTCTAAGTGGAAATTCATGGCTAAATTTGAGGCACCATGAATTACACTAGAGTCAGAGGTAGTTGGGCTGCTTCCATTATCCATAACATGTCCTTGAAGTTCAATTTCTTTTAGTCTTAACTCATGTTCTCGTTGCAAACGCCTTTCCTCTTTTTCAGCCTCCATCTGCCTAACCTCCTTTTCAGCCTCCATCTGCAATCTTTTATCCTCCTTTTCAGCCTCCATCTGCAATCTTTTATCCTCAGCTAACCTCCTATCTTCTCTATCTATAAATTTATCACATTCAGAAGTAACGTACTGAATCATCGCGTCCCCACTCAGGCCAAAGTTGTAGCAGATCTAAATTTTGCCAAATCTGCCATTCTCTTTCACTCGTACACAAATTAGTGACACTTATATAATCAATTAGCAAATACTAACTAACTATAGCCAATGACAGCTCATCCAATTCACCACAAGTTATTTAATTTTATGTTATATTTATTATTCCCTACAGTGAGAGCCCCAGGGTATGATGGAAAAATCCCGGACAGGACCCCAATATGTGATAAGAGGTTTTGATGTTAATAAGAGATGGGCTATCCTGGACAAATAGGTGTGACACAGGGTATTTTGTATTAAATACACATATGCCTTAGTCCTCGAAAATACTACACACGAGAGAGAGAGAGAGAGGGGTGGAGTGAAACACATTCAAGTAATAACGAACACTAGCAATGTTCCCAACTCTGTCTAATGTATTCAAATAATTATCACCACAAAATCACAACAATATATGCAGTTAGCGAAGTGTAACACATTGATGTAAATCTCAGATAACCAAATGCCTTATCTTCTCACAACTAAATATCCTCTTGCATTCGAAAATTCGAGTCAGCCATCATCACCAAAACCCCCATCGCTCTCCCTACTCTCTCTTCTTCACTGCCCAATCAGAACGCCCCTTGCGTTCACCCCTGACCTGCTGACCTCGCAGTTTCGTGTTGTTAAGTTAAGTGTATGAGAACACCTCTCACACCCGACTGACATTATGTACCCGCCCCCAGCGGAGCACCGCCAGTCCACAGCTGTGTTAATCACACTGTGACATCTACTCTCCCCCCCCCCCCGGGGAAAAAAACAAAGTTTTTTTTTCCTGTTTTGGAAGGAGGCTGGGCGCACTCCAAACACCCAACATCCGGCTTTTGAGCCAAGTGTACTTTCATATCCTTCTTGTCTTCACATATCTTGCATACTCACTTAAACATCGTGTGGGGGGAAAAAAAAACCAAGAAAAAAAACAAGCATTCTACAAACGAGACAGAGTGTCAGCTACAACGTTGAGCTTACCCTCTAGGGGTAAAATAGTAAATTTGTACTGCTGCAGTAAGAGAGCCCAACGAGTTAATTTCGAGCTTATCGATTTCGACGACTGTAAAAATGAGAGTGGTCGATGGTCTGTCTGTAATACAAAATGTGCACTTATCAAATACCGGGACAACTTTGAAACTGCCCACACAATTGCCAAGCACTCCCTTTCAATCGTGGAGTACCTAGTCTCAGCCGGCAACAGCTTCCGACTCACATACATCACTGGATGTAAGGTACTGTGGTGGTCTTGCATTAAACAAGCTCCAATTCCTACAGAAGATGCATCTGTCCGCAAAACAAAGGGTTTGCGTAAATCTGGCATCAGTAAAATGGGTTTCCTAGAGAACACCCTCTTGATTCTGGATAAGGCTATCTCGCAATCTTGTGTCCACACGACCCTATTTGGCATCCCCTTACTCGTTAGCGAGGTAAGTGTAGCTGCAATGGAAGAGAACTGAGGGATGAACTTGTGATAAAAATTCACAAGTCCAATTAGACTTATCACTTGCTTTCTTGTTTTAGGTGTCTGCAACTGTAAAATCTTTGTAACTGTCACATCTTCTGGTTTCAGGTGATTATGACCTACAGTATGTCCTAAGAAATTTAACTCTTTAAAACCTATGCAAACTTTACTCGGCCGTGCCGTCAAATTATGCTGCCTTAGACACCGCAATAGGGAAGACAACCCCATCATGTGATCCTCCCATGACTCATGAAACAAACATATATCGTCGATATATGTAATCACATCCGATCGATGTCCTAACAATCTTCTCATCATCCTCACAAATGTGGCGGGCGCGTTCACTAAGCCAAAGCACATGACATTGAACTGAAACAATCCTTTGGGGGTGCTAAATGCCGTAAGAGGTTTTGCAGCCTCCGCGAGGGGTACCTGCCAATAGCCTCTAGACAGATCGAGTTTGCTGAAATATGTCGCGTGGGTGAGTTGTGTTAAGAGATCTTCCTGATTAGGTATTGGTTCAGCATCAACGACGGTGATGCTGTTCAATCTCCGAAAGTCAATACATATACGAAGAGATCCGTTCTTCTTGCGAACCACAACCATTGGAAAAGAATATGGTGAATCAGATGGAGAAATGATCCCCAGTCGTTGCATGTCACCAATTTATCTCTCGACAGCCGATTTGGAATGCATGGGCAATGGATACGGTTTTACCCTAATAGGCTGATCGCATGTCAGAGTGATGTCATGACAAATCAGGTCTGTCCGTCCTGGCAGATCTGTGAGGACATCCTTAAACTCCGCTAATATAATCTGTACTTCCGACTTTTGTACTACTGTTAGGTCATCCCCGATTCGCACCATATTCCATGTCTCCGAAGGAACCAGGGGTACGAGGGACAACTGGATATTCCCTTCACCTTTTTCATCTCCCGTGTCATCAATGACTGCCGTACATGCCACTGTTGCTTCATTCTGTGCTGCCCTTGTGACTGCTTTCAATGACTCAGGTCGTTCTACATATGGCCTCAGCATATTCACATGAAATACCTTCTCCTTATTTCGGACCGAAATTAGGTAATCGACATCTGTCATTTTTTAACCACCTTGAATGGTCCTTGGCACGTAATGCTCAAGCGATCCTCTTTAGTTGGTAAAAGTAGCCAAACTTCCTCACCTGGAACCAGGGATACTAGTTTGGAGTTCGGATTTGCGTACTTCCGATACCGTGCTAACGACCCCGCCAAACAATCACGTGCCACCAAACAAGATTTTACAATACGTTTCTCTGAGGCTCACTACATACTCATAACTCGTAACTGAGGTGCTATTTGCATATTTTCCAGTTAATAAATTCTTCAATATGTGCATCGGCATCCTTGGGTTTGCCCCATACAGTAATTCGAAAGGGGAAAATCCTGTACTCTCTTGGGGAGCCTCCCTATAGGCAAAAAGGACCGCTGGGAGTAACCTATCCCATTCTTGCGGAGATTCTGCGGTCACTTTTGCCAGCATGTGTTTTAATGCACTGTTAAAACGCTCGCAAACTCCGTTTGACTGAGGGTGATATGGACTCGTGAATGTTTGGGCAATACCCAACAGCCCAGTGATTTCTGACATCTCCTTTGAAATGAACTGACGGCCCCCATCCGATAATATCTCTTCCGGAAAACCAAAACCTGCAAAACAACATCTGCAAAGCCTCTGCGACTGCTTGTGAAGTAATACTCTTCATCGGCACCGCCTCCGGCCACCTGGTGCACAAATCTACCATCGTTAAAATGAAACGATATCCCCTGTCTGAAGTGACCGAGAGGGGGCCTATAATATCAATCGCTACTTTCTGGAAAGGTCGTACTGACAAGTCCGTAACCTGCACTGGAGCTTTGGGAGTTCTGCCTTTATGCCTCATCTGTTGGCATATCTTACAGGACCTACAATATAGTTTAATGTCCTTGCTAAACAATGGCCAATAGAATTGTATCAGATGATACCAGGATAGTGCCAGATAAGAGACTGGTCTTAAAAGTAATACCCCATTCTCTGAAAAGAGTAAGGGTGTATAGACATCAAAGTGGGGTCAAGCTATGCAAGTTCTCAGAGAAGATGATGATGATGTACACTGAGTCCCTACTGCTACCTCTTCTGATCCCAAATTGATTTAGCTACGGGTCTAGGGGAATGTATTTATTTATACTTAATGATTAATTGCAAACAGAACTTTCAACTTTAATGAAAATTATTTAAGAAAGGCTGTATTCAATTTATATGTACAATTTAATGGTCCGAAACATCAATCTTTTTGTCCGGACTGGCAAACTCAAGAAAATGTTTATTACAGAATCAAATAAATAATTTGGAAAACAAATATGTTCATTTCTGTAAAGGGTCACTGGAATGTCTGCACACACAGTTCTTGTTGCAAATATTACTACTGTTCTAGTCCTACACTGTAAGGTCTGCTAATGTCATCATACCATAGTTGTTTCTAAGTTTACTTGGGTGAACCAGTTTTTGGATGAACCACCATTTGCCTTATAAAGGACTTATCTTTAGACTGATGCTACTGCTGTTCTCTCAATAGTAGTCAGGATCACCCACTGTGTGACTCCTGGCTGAGACGATGGTGTCTAGCTTCAAGTATCTGAGAAGCGCTCAACTTCCACACGCCCCTCTTCTCAATAGCATGCAGCCACGATGTAAATTCTTAATATGACCCTCAGGTAAATATGTTCACTCACACACAAGCTGACTGGCCGTAAACGGGTTCTTATCACTGCTTTCACAGATCAGACGGCAAAGGCTTGGTCATACAGTCTTCTTAGAATATGTCAGCTCGGCGTAGTGTTTATGAATCAATGGCGGAAAACCACAAAAAGTTGATACTATTTATAGCATTACACCGAACCAATCAGAGAGAAGTCAAAAAGTTAATTTTTGGATTCTAGTATTATGCGATTCTAAGTGTGTCTGTATGATCTGACTAAATTTGAACATTTTATATCATAGTTATTTGTAGACCGATTTTAATTATCAAAAGTGATAATTAAACGGACAATTTTTCTCTATCGTTCTATATAATTTTCCCTTAGTTATTCCTGTGCATTTCACTCTGGGTAATTTTTAAGTAATTAAATTGGGCCTGACCCTGATGTGAAAATATTACTAAAATAAATTTTTCTCCTACAACAAAATTGTATCATGCGGGAATATTTATGCTTATGTGTTAAGCAATATCAGCGCTATAATTTAAGACATTTTCCACTGTTTAATTCTCTTCAGTTTTTTAAGAAATAAAATATCTTCGTTTGGTCAAAAACACAAAATAGGCATTTATTTCTCGTCAACCTAAATTTTCTTACCACTACAAAATATGGAAACGATTTGATTGGTTGTTAAATTTTGTATTATGTTCTTCGATAATTTTTGGTGTGGGTGGTAACTTTTTACTTGTTTCTTAGAAAAATTCAAATCCGCTAGATAAATTGTTGGCGGTAAATTTGACTAGCTCCTCAGACAAATTTCAAATAGTGTAGTTATGGTAATTTCCTATCTTTCGTACCTTTTTGCTCCGCAGTGAATATGTATAGTTAGATGTTGTTTCGTAGCGCTTAGGGTTAGGATTAGGGTTAGAATTAGGGTTAGGATTAGGGTTAGGATTAGGGTTTGTGTTAGGGTTAGTGTTAACCATAATACTAACCCTAATCCTAACCCTAATTGCTACGAAACAACACCTAACTACATATATTCACTGCTGACCAAAAAGGTACGAAAGATAGGATAGTTATTTATAGATTTAAAAAATAAGTTAACTAGTTTTTGAGCGGGGAATTTTTGAGCGTGTTGTTATACAGATTCACTTCACGACAGTTCCTATCTTTAGCTTGTTGAATAGATGGTATCTCAATCTGTTGTGGCCAGTGCGGAGTCTGAAGATTACCACTTGTTCTCTTCTGTGGAGCTGGTAGTAAGCATCATTATGTGTGTGCCCTAGATGTTCTACATTCCATTTGTTTCTGTATCTGATTTTGATAAAACTCTTTGCCTCCTCAAAAGTTATACTTGCATCAGGCTGAGGTAGATGTGAACCTTCTGTTGCCATTCTGTCAGCCTCTTCATTGCCGGTGATGTTACAATGAGATGGGATCCATTGGATCACAACACTTTTGAATCGTTGACAAAGTTTGTGGAGCACTATTCTGACATCATCCAGGTCTGTATTATGTTGTCTTTTCAACGTTGCAATTACTGACCGTGCATCAGTAAAGAAAGCAACTTGTCTCTATGTGTTTTTTTTTCTGTCAATATAACCTCTGCTGCAGTTTTCAAGGCCTCTGCCTCTGCTCTGAAGTTGCTGGAGAATCGTCCTGTCGCCAATGACAGCCTTTTTTCTGCACCAGTGCTTAAGGTCAGAAAGACACCCCCACCTCCATTTTCTGTTGCATTTGTTGCTGATCCATCTATGTATGCATGGGTCCAGGTGTTGCGTGGGTAATGTTTCTCTATCTATTTTGTCGCTATGGATTTTCTATCTGTTGCAGTTTGGCTCTTTTTTCTTTCAATTCCAGGAATGTTTTCTATCATTTCAGGGAAACGATTTTGTTTCCAAACTGGAAGCTTGTGTGCAGTGTAGATGGGTTTAACAGTGGATAGTTCATTTATGGAAACTGCTCTCATTTGTGGTTTGGTTGATTCTACAAAATTGCTACGTTTGAGTCTTTGCCTTCTAAGAGCATTTATTCTATGGCACATTGGGTGGTCTGTTATTCTTTTGAATTTTTCTGCCTGTTGTTGAGCCCTGCAGTCTCTTCTATCCGTCATTGGCTAGAGGCATGTAATCTTTTCGAGTTCTTTTATATGTGTTGACTTCATGCCTCCCGTTATAATTAAACTGAGTTACAATATGATTATAATCTATTACTGATAAACAATCCAACCACATGAAAGCTTGCGGGATTGTTGATACATTGTTTGCTGGATTCTAATGAAATTATGTTGTAGGATGTGAAATTCAAATGAGAATTTTCGAAATGACGTCTGTCATTTTTTTTTTTTTTTTTTTTTTTTTTTTTTTTTTTCTTAACCAGCGGCACTTGGGCTTTCAGCCCTTCGGCCCAATGACATGTCATTGCGAGGCTGGGGAACCTGAGGACTTTCCTTCCAACCCGGTCAGGAGCTTCGCTCCTTCCCATCCACAGAGGGTTTATCACAGGAGCCGTTCAGGCTATTCAGTCAAATTTCCGGCCGTAAACATTTCTTCAAACGCCGACGCCCGGGTTTGAACCATGAACACCTGGTCGCCAGTACAACGCCGAAGCCATTACACCAGCGCGGCTCCCAAACGTCTGTCATATAAGAGTTAATAAGTAAATTGCGAACAAGCCGGATATTTGAACATTTAAAAAAAAAATCCGGCCGGACGCACAGTTTAGGTATGAAAAGCCGGACGTATGGTCAGCGTACTGTATATATGTCGTGATTAAGTTAAACACGCGATTCCATATAACCCTGAATGGTTTTACCATCCAACATGAGATCTAGTTAGTCATGTTCTACTGCTGCAGTTTGTTCTCGAGCCACTAGTTATGAATGGCTGAGCTGATATCACCTTTTCCAATACCAGGTCGAGCATGTCGTCGTTAAATCAGCCAGTGATATCTAGGCTATAACACAGTCTTTATCACAGCCTCCTTTGTGTTTGCTAGTGAATCTACGTGAATGGGTTATTGTTGCCTCTAGATACAGCCTGTTTGTGTGTGTTTTTGTTTTTATTAAGGTGTTTACTACTTTTCTTTGTAGCCCGTTCCTTTCAACCATCTACCATATACAGGGAGCTGTTGGTTATATCAAGTAAGGGTCAATAGTGCGAACCACAATACACGACACCAGAAGTCCTCCATGGGCAGTTCAGCCTATTAATGACGCAATCACGACACAGTATTAAGGTCCTAAGGGTCTTGTTGGATTCGGCCTATACTGCTTGATAGAAATACAACAGAAGTGATTGCGTCATTAATAGGCTGAACTGCCCATGGAGGACTTCTGGTGTCGTGTATTGTGGTTCGCACTATTGACCTGCCATTGAAACATCATTTTATGATGATGCGTAGATGGCAGAGCGGATAGTGTGATTCGCTTGCATGGCTAGGCGGGGTTGTCGCACGGAAGGTCCAGTGTTCAAATCCTGGGTAAGCCACTCATGTCTGTTGTTTTTCTGTTGTCTGGTGTTCTACTTCTTTATTTCCTGCGAGTGCCTGATAACATACCTTTATATTTGTTTCATATTAATTTACTGTTTACAGGCCTCGGGTTTCCCTCCCTTATTTGTAATAAATGTTTGTACAATACCAAACCTACCCACTATCCTGTTCTCACTGTTCTAGTCTACTATCATTTACTGGACACAGTATTAAGGTCCTAAGGGTCTTGTTGGATTCGGCCTATACTGCTTGATAGAAATACAACAGAAGTGATTGCGTCATTAATAGGCTGAACTGCCCATGGAGGACTTCTGGTGTCGTGTATTGTGGTTCGCACTATTGACCTGCCATTGAAACATCATTTTATGATGATGCGTAGATGGCAGAGCGGATAGTGTGATTCGCTTGCATGGCTAGGCGGGGTTGTCGCACGGAAGGTCCAGTGTTCAAATCCTGGGTAAGCCACTCATGTCTGTTGTTTTTCTGTTGTCTGGTGTTCTACTTCTTTATTTCCTGCGAGTGCCTGATAACATACCTTTATATTTGTTTCATATTAATTTACTGGTTATATCAAGACGCGTTTCATTTATTGTAATATTTTCTTGCTTGTATTTATTTTATGCTCTGTGCTTATTATTTCTCTCGTATGTATTTTTATATATATTTTAATTATAGTTCATATCGTGGAAAACCGGTGTTTGTCGTGTGCACGTGATATCTCGTTCAACCCCATATGAGTTATAACACTGGACAACAAATTTTGACTTTTTGTGTGTATCTGAGATTAAACCAAGTTACCTTTATGTTGTTTGGGCTACTGAACATAAAAATGGCCGTTAATACACCAGATTAGCTCTAGTTTTTTAAATATCTGTAAAACAAGTTTTATACATTTGCATATACATACCATATGATAATAATGCTCAAAGCGGAAATGATTCACAGCGACGCCTTTTTGCCTGTCGCTTGTAATGAGTTTCTGGAGCATCTCTCACAAGGTTCCAACAATAGTCTGCTAGCATTGCTGCATTTCATTTCCCTTGGTACCTTTTTTCGATGGTAGTAATGTCCTGATGAAATCGTTCCCCATGCTCGTCACTGACAGCACCGCAGTTAGCAGGGAAGAAATCCAGATGAGAGTGTAAAAAGTGTAATTTCAAAGACATGTTGCACCCTAGTCTCTCGTAGCGCTGCAAGAGGGTTTCTACAAGCTCCTGGTAATTGTCAGCCTTACTGTTTTCTAGAACGTTTGTGGCCACTTGCTGGAAAGCATTCCAAGCTAACTTTTCATCACCTTTGAGGATATTATCAAAACGCTGATCTCTGAAGAGCTGACGTATCTGTGAACCGACAAATACACTTACTTTGATTTTGGCCTCACTAAGTCTGGGAAATTTATCAGAAGGTATAAAAATCCTGCCCCATTTCGATCCATGGCCTTTACAAAATTCGTCATTAGTCCAAGTTTGATGTGGAGAGGAGGGACCAAAATCTTGTGGTAAAATGTTACCATTATGGAGCAGCACAGCTTTTAAGCTCAACTTGGACGAATCAATGAACAATCTCCAATCGTCGTCTTTGTAGTTGATGTGCAGTGCTGCCATCAGACCCAGTATACCAAAGCAAGCAATGAGGTTATCTGTTATTTTGAAATATGGAAGCAGACCTTTTTGCCGAGCACGAAACACAGACACATGCACATTCTCTTCTAGAAGATTCCATTGCTGCAGTCTGGACCCCAACAGCTCTGCTATATTTTTTGGCAATTCCAGATCTCTCATTAGATCATTCAATTCACTCTGGGTAATTGTATGTGGCTGTACAGACTCTTCAATAGACATGAAATCAGGATCTCTTTATGTAGATGCTTTCACGGGTGACGGATGTCCACTGGCCTTTATTATCTTCTTCATCATCCAGAGTATAAGATTCTGGTGGGTCAGGAACAGGAAGTCCTTCCCCGTGAGGCACTGGCCGCATAGCAGAGGGAATATTCGGATAGGCCACAGGCCGCTTTTTCTTCTTAGAAATACCATGTCCAATTGGAGGAGTCATGCAAAAGTAACAATCATTAAGATGGTTTGTCGGTTCCCTCCACACCATTGGAACTGCAAAACGCATCGATCGTCCTTTTCGGTTCAACCAGCAGCGCAGATTCGTTGCACAGGATTGACAACATATATGTGGGGCCCAATACCGGTCCTGGTCACCGATCTCACAACCAAAATAAAGGCTGTATGTTGGCTCCTACAGGCAGTAATTTATCTGCCGTTTGTTGTGGCAATGTTTAATGTCTATGGTGTTTGTTGTGGCATTGTTTAATGTCTATGGTGTTTGTTGTGGCATTGTTTAATGTCTATGGTGTTTGTTGTGGCATTGTTTAATGTCTATGTTGTTTGGAATGTAGCCTCTTTCATGATACTATATTGCTCTCTCTCGCTATTGACATCCTTTCAAATGTATCTGCTGGGCGTTTGTTGGTTTTAAATGGTTAGTTTCTAGTTAGTAATTTTTTTTAAAAGTCTCGTACTGATATTGTATGTACATTTTAAAAATTTATTTTTTGTGTTTTTGTTTTTCCTTGTCATTCTCATTTGTTCTGGTTGTTATACGTTGATTCTTGTTTTGGTAATATACAATTTTATTATGTTGTAAGCTCCATGAGTAGGCCAATATTTAGTACTGTCACAAGATGGATTTTGGGGCGACCTCTTTCCGATCTCTTTCACTACGGCAGTAATCAGTTACATTTTTGTACCGGTACTGATTTTATTGCGATTTTTTTCCGAGTCGCACCCTTTTCTTTCTGTGTCCATGTTATGAATGATTTTTTGTTAATTCAGAGTTTGTGGTTGATTAAGATTCTTGGATCATAATTGTCTGTTATGTTGAGCATCGTGCTGATGAGATCTTGTGAATGATGTGGGCTTTGTGCAAGAACTATTAATCATAAAAAGTGACCTCCAAAACGACTTGGTAAATGGGTCCACAGATCACAGCATATTTATTCAAACGTAGCATAATAACATGTTCATGGCAAAGTGGAATTACATACATGTATTGAATCTCCTAGTCCTTGATACATCGTCTCATATCTGGCCTATTTACTAGAGGTGCCGATAACGGTTAACACCTAAGTAGTGAACACCAGAATATGGAGATTATTATTATTATTTGCTCCTATAACGATTCCTCTGCATAAAAATCATCGAAACTTGAATACTTAAGTTCGGCATCTTCTTGAATATCAGTGGCGACCTTCGCAATACCGTAAGCCATGTAGGAGAACTGTTAAACTTCAAATAACTTGGAAGCAATGGCATCAACGTCTTACTCTGGCGGATTCTTACAACGAAAGGCATCGAAGTAACGGTCTGCATGCATTAGTGCAGAACCTAATACGTCATCATCACCTTGTGACGTAAACCTTATATCGTGTACATTATAATTAAAAATGGTGCAAAATACATCATGTTGGCCCCAGATAGAATTGTTACCGTGTAGATTAAACTGCTAACAAAACTAAGTGTGGTCAACATGTAAAATACATTATAATCTTCTTTAACAATTTCCCCAGATGGTGGAGTAAAAAAAATCATAATTGATTTTTTTTCAACAATATTACACAAATTTTACATGAAAAATTGCAATGAGATTTAAGGAAAAATCGCGAAAAATTATGAACAAACGGCCAGATATGTTTAAAATTAACAATGTCAATGTCCAAAATAATTGTAAGTCAAAAGAATGTTAAAACAATTTCCAGTAAGCTCCAAATCCATGAAAAATCATTCCATAATCTGGGTATCCCACAAAGCCAGGAGCAGTAGAGAATTAATGTTACTATCCGTAAAGTCAATAATGACACAGTATATTATATAGTTCAACGTTTCAATCCAGCTCCGTATAATTCTGGCAAGTATTTTGACTATATGGAAGGTGTACATTCTTGCTACACTTCTGTTCAGTGGAAATTCGATCTCCGAGTGCAGGTAGATCACAACGAATTGTTCAGCGAGATATTCATCGATAAATTAGTATGATGTCAATCAATGTACGAAACATGTACTATTTCAGTCTTCAAACGAAAGTGACTTGCATGCATCAAGAATACGTATGTCTGTTAAGAAATGTCACGAATTACTTGAACGTTTCTTGAGTAACAATCAGTCTTCAGGTATTGATGTTGGATTTCTTGATAGTGAATCCGCTACGACATTGTCAGATCCGGGTATAGACTGAATGTCAAAATCAAAAGGCTGGAGCAAGATTGAGAAGCGCGCGAGCTTTGGGTTTCTATGGTTCGCTCGTTTCAAAGCTGCAACAGATTTCTGATCTGTCTGTATTATGAAGGGCGCTCCGAGCAGATATCGCTCCAATTTCTGTATTGCCCAAACAACCGCAAGCAATTCCTTTTCGATCACTGAATATTTCTTTTCAGTCTCTGTCGTAGATTTTTGATAGGGGAATTAAGACATAGATTGGTCCCTTCTGTATAGATTAGAACAGGTGATAGCTAGGTGAGAGGTAAATGTAAAGAAACTAGATTTTCACGAGTGAGATGGTGGAAACTAGTTAGAGTCTGTCCCTGAAATCGAGAAGCTTCTCTCGTTCAGTCTATCTCTACAACAGAACTTAGTTAGTCAGACAGTCTACTAGAATATATATTAATATATATGTATCTATCACCACTCACATACACACACACATAAGTGACGACAGTTAGACGCACAGGCGTGAAAAACTACATCAATGGAATATTTAAGGTACACCCAGCCCATCCAAGGTTGGTTTTCTTGGCGAATCAAGCCCCAGTTTCTCCCAAAAAAAGACTAATCAAAATGTTGGGAAACGCTTGGTTCACTACTGTGAGTAGGATGCCGATAAATGCCACTTCAATTTTTGTCCAGGTAGTAAAATAATTATATGATCTAATGTTCACAGTGTACAGTAGCTTGGTGTGGTAAAGTGGGATGTTATAAATATTTATAGGGGACTTAGTGTACTGACTGAGATCAGCTGTGAAGGTATCTGTATCTAATAGGTGTAGTGTTTTGCAGATAACCTTACTTGCTACCACATTATACCTCAGTCAGAATTATTCTGGAATATTGTGATGACTACGTTAAATGTCTAGGGTATGTATATGATGAAGTGTAAGTCACAACAACAACAGACAGATAAACAATTTAATTTATTCCACCACACTTGACAACACTGTGACACTCACACACATTTAACACTCTATAAGACTATCTTAAATGAGGCACTGGTAAAGTTTCAAATATAAATATGTATTAATTACTTTCACTAATATATGTGTCCTGATTCAAATACAAAGTGAACCAGGAATCACAATCAATTTTAATTACAATTATATGTACAGAATTTATCAATATGAACCTTGTAGTGACATATTTTATTAATATTATCCTATGTGTGTCAGTTGTGTAGTAGTAATATGAGGTAATACTGGTTTTGTTTTTTCAAGCTATGTTGTTATTTGTCATCATGACTTCAAGTGTTTGTTTATCTTGGAAATAGTATGGGGAAAAGTTCACAGTTCCTATCAATTTAAACACTGTATTTTCCCTCTGTTTTATTATAAAGTCAGATTTTGAGGGGGGGGGGGGGGCATAATGTTGAGCTCTTCTGGCCACAGACGCTTATCTTTCGTGATGGCTGCAGGAAAAGACTCCTCTGCTCGATAGCCTCCCTGTGTTCTGGAGACACCTCACTGGTCACTATCTGGACCCAGGAGTATGCTGTCAGCCTCTAGAGTCAGCAAAGCTCAGACCAGGTGCTGCTCAATAACTTTAGGACCACGGTCCCACAATTCATGGAATAATACACAGTTACGTTGACTGGCAATGAATATAGCACAATTTCGATCTGCCGATGTCCCAGGCTTTTATTTAGAAAAATATGCACTGGCGCTCAACGCACTGGTTCTTTAGTAAGTTTTTTTTGAAAATGTGGTGCTGACCTGACGCCTCTGATTGACTATATTGGCGGGTCTAACCAATCGTGCCATGTTTACACAAGCGTTTGAAAAAAAGTACACCTACTCACGTTTCCCTAACAACAAAGAATCAATATTTATAGTCCGACTAATCGTGTTTAGCCTTACATTTACTTTCCGCCAATCAAATAGGAGGTAACATGTCAGCCTATTTCCCGTACAATGGTGGTGTGAAAATCTGCCACTGAGCGATTCTGATTTTGGTGTTGTCTGACATCCCTCACTATTTCTTTTGGCTATAATTTGTTAATTCCTAGACTATTTGCGTAACGTTCAACATATTCTTTGTCAGCAAGTCCTAAGGAACCCAAATATATAAATTTAATGGGGCTAAGGGGCTGCGTTCAAAATATGCATTTTCTTCTACCTCCTGTTCACTTCGAATACGATGTGGTGTCTGGGTACTGTAATGTTTTCAAACGTAAACCAGTATAATGTCATGTTTCCTAATAAGCGTTTTTCAGGTTTTTAAAACCTAACTCGTATGGGTAGTGTTTTTTATCACTGTCGATTTGAAAAAAAAGCTAGTGCTTGTGGCCTTACACGCGTGATGGTAGTAATTGTGTATCGCGAGACTGTGGTAGTATTGCCTGCGTTCCGGCTTTCAGCCCCTCCCTTTCTTTCTATCCTTAGTCCATCTGTCTTTCGTTTATGGTAACTTAGTGTATAAAATGACATGAATGGAATATTAAATATAGGTCAGCTTGCGTATCTCAAGGTTTTTCTTAGAAAGGCAGTACACGTTTTATCGTAGAAAGCGGGTATTGAAGCAGTAGGCTTTTACTATCAACGGGAAACGTTACAATTTGCAGACGAATTAGAAAACAAGGGGAATTTCGAGTACAGTCATTGTGACAGCACTGTTCTTTACCATTCTTCTTTCCTTTTATTAAATTTATTTGTTAGGCTTTACATTTACTTTTTAATTTATATATGTGGATTAGAATATTTCACGACATCTCCCCTCTTAAAACAGACATCTTATGTAGGTCCTTTATTGGCAACTCAGGGATTCATTACGTTCCTCCGAATTGTTTACATCCAACAATTTTGTCTGATCTCAGGTTTTACTGGAATCTGATAGTAGCCTTTACTCAGATCCACTTTTGAGAAATATTTAGCTTTATTTAGTCTGGCAAACAGCTGATTTGTATCCGGCAATGGATCCACCTGTCCTTCTGTAATAGCATTCAGTCTCCTGTAATCTATAAAGAGTCTATGTTCTCCAGAGGGCTTCCTTAAGAGTACAACACCGGAACTATACAAAGATTCACTGTGTGAAATAATTCCTTCCTTCAACAAATAGTCTATCTCTTCCTTCAAAGCTTTCTCCTTAGCAAAAGGAATCGAATAGGGTTTCATACAGACAGGTGTGGGGTCTATCAGTTTCATATCATATTCCAATAAGTTTGTATGCCCTGGTCGGTCTGTTAACACCTCTGCATGATTATCTAGAACCTGTTGCACTCTCTCTTTCTGAGTTTTTGTTAAATGTGTACTGATTTTCACCTGTGCCGCTGTCTCACAGGGGTGAAATGGATATTCAAATGATGAAAGTGGTTCCCTTTTCATCTCCATGGCAATAGACAAGGTCAACAAGTGTGTCTCTTCCTGATGTTCTCTTTCCAAATATTTCTTCAGGAGATTCACATGATAGATTTTTTCTTTCCCCTTCTTATCTATCTTATAATTTGTTCTAGACACCTTCTCTAGAACTGTATATGGACCTTGCCATCCAATTTGTAACTTATTCTGGCTACCGGGTAGAAGAAGCAGTACCTTCTCTCCCACAGCCAAATCTCTGTCTTTAGCTTTCCTGTTATAACAGGCAGCATGTTTCTTCCTGGCTTGTTTCAAATTTTCATTGGCAAGTTTCCAGCCAGTTTTTAAACGAGTGGTCAGCTCATTCACATATTGGTATGAGGATGTAATATTTTCCTCTGCCTTTTCATCAGTCCACGTTCTTAACAGCGCTTACATATGGACCTTTAATTTTGTGGACCTATTTGTCCATGCACCGGTATGGTCTCTTCCACTTGAAGCGCTATAGTGATGATTTTTCTTCCCAGATTTATCATTCACAAAACGACCGCTACCAATTTTTTTCTTGGGGCTTTCTCCCCACTTAAAATTCTTGATGAGAGATTTCCTCTCTACATCTTCTTCCTCCAGTTTGTTTAAGTCCGATTGAGGGATTTTCGGCTTATCCTGGGGTAAGACATCTTTTTGCACTCTCTGCATAGTGGCCATTGTAAAACAGTTAAGTGAAGCTTGTCCGTGAAAAGGGGCTTCCCATTCCCTTTGGTCCACTTTATCAAATTTATTTTTCTTTTTATTGTCAGGCCTAATTTTGCCCCGTGGCATGTCCAGGTCCTGATCAATGTTCCCACTTGTGGGTGTTCCCTCATGTGCTATGCTACACCTTTCTACAAAATTCTCAATGTCCCACCTTGCCTTGGGCCAATAATAATTGTGAGCCACCTTTTGGATGATGGTACCTATTTTTTCATGGTCCCCATCTGGTTTCACATGTAGGCTCCTTATTAATTCTGCCCTATATCTTTTAGGAAGTACCAGCTGTCCCTGACCTTTGGATCTAGCTCCAGTCTTCCTGTAAATCAACTTGTTTTTCATGTAAAAATCTCCCTTGCCTGGAGTTGTATGACAAGTTGACAATTTCCTGAAACAAGGCTTGAGGGTCTTATCCCCAGCCTGTGCCTTCCTCATCTCTTCTGGAGTGGTATGTAACAGAATATCCTCCTCCTTTCTTGAGGTCGACCTGACCTGAAGGGTTGCCATAACTATAGGGTTCCTTCTGCAACGGTCAGTGTCATGATTGTTCATCTTACAATTTTTACACCACCTTTTCCCTTGGTTGAAAGATTTTCTTTCATCATATTTCCTTTCATCGAATTGTGGGGTTTTATTTTTATTGTCATACCGTGGCCTATCTAATTGGTGCTTACCTTTGTTTTGATCTCTAGGATCAAATTTATTAAAGTTCTGTGGTGCCCTAAAATTTTCTACCTGTTTCTTTTTATTACCTGATACCTCTGCCTGAGCCGCTTGATACCTTTCTGCAACATTTAGCAACTCACCCAGCCTCTCTGCACCTTGTTCCATGAGAAACTTTCTCAGGTCTGGAGCCATGGACTCTCTTAGTTGTTCTATAAGGACCATTTCCTTAAGATCTTGGGTTTTCCCCAGAGAAGTCCATTTCTCCAAGTATGTCTCTAACCGTGCAGAGAAGTGGTGATAGGTTTCACCTGACAGTAGTTTAGCATTCCTAAATTTTTTCCTATAAAATTCTGCGTTCTTTTCATATCTTAACAAAAGAGCCTGCTTTAACATGTCATAATTTTCCTGATCACCTCTGCTCATTTTGGCAAAAACTTCATAAGCTGCCCCACGAAGACCTTGAGATAACTTTAAGCTCCACCTTTCTCTCTCTAACCCATATGTGGTAGCTAATAGTTCATATCTATTTAGATAGCTCTCAATATCATCGTCTTTCTCAACAAAATGATCTAAATGAAAATTCATAGCTGAGGTTGAGGCTCCCTGACTAGCAGTGGCATCAGAGGTAAAGGGACTGGCACCATTTTCAGGAGCATGGCCTTGAAACTCAAACTCCCTTAGTCGTAACTCATGTTCCCTTTGTAATCTCTTCTCCTCCTTTTCTGCTTCCCTCTCTGCAGCTAATCTCTTTTCTTCTCTTTCTGCAGCCTGTCTTCTTTCCTCGGCTTCCAATGCTTCAGCCTCTTTGTCAGCCTCAATCTGCAACCTCTTAATTTCTTTTTCAGCCTCTAACTTCTTATCTTCGGCCAACCTTTCAGATTCTAATTTTCTTTCGGCCTCTTTTTCTAATCTTCTTTCTTCCCGTTCAATATATTTGTCACATTCAGCAGTGACATAAGCAATCATAATTTGCCCGTCCATTCCTAACTCTTTCGCAGTCTGTACAGCAGCAGATCGAAATTTTGCCAAGTCGGCCATTGTCTAACATGCAATTGTAAACAATTCAATCTTTCAATAATTATCTAAGGACACTACAGGCACTGAGAGCTCAACGTTATTTATTTCCACCCAAGGATACCTTTTAATTCTTATTATTCCCAATATCTATAACAGGAGAAAGTTCAATATCCCGGACGAGCCCCCAATATATGTGGTAAAGTGGGATGTTATAAATATTTATAGGGGACTTAGTGTACTGACTGAGATCAGCTGTGAAGGTATCTGTATCTAATAGGTGTAGTGTTTTGCAGATAACCTTACTTGCTACCACATTATACCTCAGTCAGAATTATTCTGGAATATTGTGATGACTACGTTAAATGTCTAGGGTATGTATATGATGAAGTGTAAGTCACAACAACAACAGACAGATAAACAATTTAATTTATTCCACCACACTTGACAACACTGTGACACTCACACACATTTAACACTCTATAAGACTATCTTAAATGAGGCACTGGTAAAGTTTCAAATATAAATATGTATTAATTACTTTCACTAATATATGTGTCCTGATTCAAATACAAAGTGAACCAGGAATCACAATCAATTTAAATTACAATTTATCAATATGAACCTTGTAGTGACATATTTTATTAATATTATCCTATGTGTGTCAGTTGTGTAGTAGTAATACGAGGTAATACTGGTTTTGTTTTTTCAAGCTATGTTGTTATTTGTCATCATGACTTCAAGTGTTTGTTTATCTTGGAAATAGTATGGGGAAAAGTTCACAGTTCCTATCAATTTAAACACTGTATTTTCCCTCTGTTTTATTATAAAGTCAGATTTTGAGGGGGGGGGGGGGGGGGGGGGGGGGGGCATAATGTTGAGCTCCTCTGGCCACAGACGCTTATCTTTCGTGATGGCTGCAGGAAAAGACTCCTCTGCTCGATAGCCTCCCTGTGTTCTGGAGACACCTCACTGGTCACTATCTGGACCCAGGAGTATGCTGTCAGCCTCTAGAGTCAGCAAAGCTCAGACCAGGTGCTGCTCAATAACTTTAGGACCACGGTCCCACAATTCATGGAATAATACAGTTACGTTGACTGGCAATGAATATAGCACAATTTCGATCTGCCGATGTCCCAGGCTTTTATTTAGAAAAATATGCACTGGCGCTCAACGCACTGGTTCTTTAGTAAGTTTTTTTGAAAATGTGGTGCTGACCTGACGCCTCTGATTGACTATATTGGCGGGTCTAACCAATCGTGCCATGTTTACACAAGCGTTTGAAAAAAAGTACACCTACTCACGTTTCCCTAACAACAAAGAATCAATATTTATAGTCCGACTAATCGTGTTTAGCCTTACATTTACTTTCCGCCAATCAAATAGGAGGTAACATGTCAGCCTATTTCCCGTACAATGGTGGTGTGAAAATCTGCCACTGAGCGATTCTGATTTTGGTGTTGTCTGACATCCCTCACTATTTATTTTGGCTATAATTTGTTAATTCCTAGACTATTTGCGTAACGTTCAACATATTCTTTGTCAGCAAGTCCTAAGGAACCCAAATATATAAATTTAATGGGGCTAATGGGCTGCGTTCAAAATATGCATTTTCTTCTACCTCCTGTTCACTTCGAATACGATGTGGTGTCTGGGTACTGTAATGTTTTCAAACGTAAACCAGTATAATGTCATGTTTCCTAATAAGCGTTTTTCAGGTTTTTAAAACCTAACTCGTATGGGTAGTGTTTTTTATCACTGTCGATTTGAAAAAAAAAGCTAGTGCTTGTGGCCTTACACGCGTGATGGTAGTAATTGTGTATCGCGAGACTGTGGTAGTATTGCCTGCGTTCCGGCTTTCAGCCCCTCCCTTTCTTTCTATCCTTAGTCCATCTGTCTTTCGTTTATGGTAACTTAGTGTATAAAATGACATGAATGGAATATTAAATATAGGTCAGCTTGCGTATCTCAAGGTTTTTCTTAGAAAGGCAGTACACGTTTTATCGTAGAAAGCGGGTATTGAAGCAGTAGGCTTTTACTATCAACGGGAAACATTACAATTTGCAGACGAATTAGAAAACAAGGGGAATTTCGAGTACAGTCATTGTGACAGCACTGTTCTTTACCATTCTTCTTTCCTTTTATTAAATTTATTTGTTAGGCTTTACATTTACTTTTTAATTTATATATGTGGATTAGAATATTTCACGACACTTGGAATACTTGATCGTTAAATCGAGTGTCAGGTAAATAAATCTGTTCAGGATAAATCTTCTTCACCAACACAGTGGTTGTTATACAGGTAATGTCAATGTTAGATTTTTTGTCGCCACCACAGGCTGATATTATATGAACTTGGGAAGAGAAATCTGGATATTCTATAAGTCCAGTTACTATTTATTCTTAATATTCTTTGGGTTGGTACTCTGTCTCTTTCTGGGTGTAAAACATGAGACCAGACAGTCACCTTGAAAAACCCGATATTTATATCAGAATGTTCTTTTGTAAAGTTATTCTCAGATTCATATGGAAGCCGCTGGTAAGGTTTAGGGTTTGACCCAAATACTGTGTAAAAGAGAAAAACATACAAAATACTTAACATAATATATAGTATTCACAATCCTATCCTTACCCCGCGTAATATAGAATATAGTTATCCACTTCGGTTATTTAACTTTAAATTACAAACTACAAGCTTAAAGCTAGTCTTATCGTTTAAAACTCCCGTGAAATAAATTCTAGTCATTAAAAAAACGATTATCATGAATTAGAAATAAATACATATTTCGTCAATACTCATGATGAACGGTGCCTTTACTAGTTGGTTAAAATATTCTCTGACTGGTTATTAGCAGTTAATTAAATTTATCTTATAGCTGGAAGAGTTTAGCTAGAAATTATTATTTGTTCTGCTATCCCCCGTAACACAGTAAAACTTAGAGAAATATATATATTGACAGACCTCTCGAGTAAATCACTCTGCACAGGAAAACTAGTAAAATATGATTGACGATTTAACTAGTTAAGTCACTCAAACTACTAGTTGTATTTACCTTCGAACAAACTATATTCCAACAAAAACTAAGAAACTCTACTCAATACGAGTGATTCTAGAATTGCAGCTAGATGTCTTCTAAATCTGTCGAGTTCTGGGTAAATTTTAGTTAGAAGGATAGGGTATATATACATCTGAAATCAAAGGAAATAATATAAATATAACCCGAAAACAGACTCTCTGCCAGATGTTAACACCTACGGTGAATTCTACGTTCAGATTTGCAAATCAAAGATCTTTCACACATTATAAGCCGAAAACCAGAACCCTATTCATTCTTAGATCAGGCATCGCCAATTCGCTAATCAGTGTGAGTTTCCTTCGTCTCTGCTCGTCTTCTAGCGAGCAAGGTCTTTTGATCTGCTCGTTCTCACCGTGGTTTAATTACTTTCTAGCGACCAGTTTACAAGAGGCGTAATAAAAATTTTGTCTCCCTTGGTTCCAAAATTATCTCCACCTTGATCGCTGTCTGATCCCATTACAACGATCTTCAATCGCTGGTGTAAAATAATACAGCTCACATTAGCTAATCGGTTTCTGGTAAACTCTCATCAAAGGGAATAGCGAACAGCAATAAAATATGAGTGCTAATGAGAAAGAGAGACGGATATCTGAGCATATAGGGGTTTTAGTTAAAACGTGCATAGGTGGAAGAAAAGTGTAGATAATGAAAAAGATATTTGAAGCTATTTCCATAATATGTCACAGTCTCTGACAGTTTCTGGGAAATATATAAGATCGGATGTAGAATTCCTTTGTACTCTTGCAAAAGGCAGGCTCCCAAGCCGAAATTACTAGCATCTGTTCGAAGAATATATACTTTTGTAATATCAGGCAACCTCAAAATAGGAGGTGAAGAAAAAATATACAAAATTTTATTAAAAGCTATCTGGCAATCATTTGACCAGCTTACCTTTACTGGCATTCCCTTGCGTAATAAAGATGACAGTACAGCTGTGATGTTTGACAAGTCTTTGTAAAGTATGCTTAAAAACTTGCAGAGATTATCTTACTTTTGTGATAGAAAGCATCCTCGTACCACATCATAGGGCTGAGAATAAATTTTTGGAAAAAGGTACAATCTTTTATGGACACCCTGTATATATTACCATGTGAATATTAATATGTGAAAATCGTTAGTGGATGTCCCAGTCATTTGAGGCTGGCAACCTCAGCGTATAAAATGATTTCATGAACCACCACTGCAAGGGCTGGTGACTGCTTTATTGCTAGCTCCTTACAGAGAACTAAAAGCATCGGTAGTCCCAAGGTCCATATGGAGCAGGGAGGGAAAGATGAAAGAAATGATGTACATTCTAAGTATAATACTTACAGTTTCAAACCAGTGTAAATGTCTATGTAAACATATTCAAGTTAATGAAAGTTTCAAACTTTTCAATCAGTGTAAATGAAAACAGATTCAGTTTATATTGTGAACACTTTTCACACAGTGGAGATGTAAATGTAAACATATTCTATCTGTACTATTAACCTTTTCATTTAAATGTAAAATAAGGATAAAGCTATTCAATTTAAATGTAAAGAAAGTTTCTCTCGAGGGATTAAGTTTACTTCTCATCGAGGGTAAATTCATTGATAGATGGGATGGTAGAATAGGAGAAAGGGGACACATAAGTATGTGTCTGGAAACGCAATACTCAGGAGAGCGTTTCATTTCCATTCTTTTACCATAGTTGTTGGTGGTGTTACCAGTGAGGGTACTAATCTCTGGAACAAAGTGAGGATAGAAGTGGACTGACGTAGAAATGCGGGACCAGCTTGGCAGTTACTCCTTGACATTTCTGGAAATGTGCTGCACTTTTAATCTTGACCAGAGACGCGAGAACTCCAGTGACCTATCTGCACAGAACCCATCAGCGGGAGCAGAAACTACTATTGGCAGCTAAGTGAAACCTATAAGCTGCCAAAGTGAACTTTTTTCATAAAACCTACTATCATTCAATGATGAACATTTTCTTTTAAACTATTCAATTATTTTAACCCTTACAGCAAAATGATATAGAGACAACTTACGCAACGGCAAAGACCACTATAAAGGCTACATTCAAGTCCAAATGGGAAAGAGAGCACCCGGGACATTTGAAAAATGACGCATATCATCAACTATCCAGAAAAGAACAGGTCATCATTTTTCGACTACGCACTGGGCACAACAGATTGAGATACCATCTGTACCACAAATACAAAATTAGTGCAACAGATCTCTGCACCTGCGGTACCAGCCCGATGACAGTCGAACACCTGCTGCAGTACTGCCCAACCTACAATAATGAACGGGGTAGCATATGGCAACAACCCACTTCTGTCAACGAAAAACTGTTTGGAGATGTCGGGAACCTTGAGTTGACTGCTGCCTTTATTAGAGTCATAAATGTGGAAGTCTGAAGGCGAACGAGGAAGAAGAAGAAGAAGAAAACTAAATGATTATTAAATTTGTTATTTGTTAATATTCAAATTTAACTTCGATTGAATCATTTTACATGTACTGCATGTTTGTCTCAGTCAATTTGCTAAAAACACTCTAAACAGAGATATACCAGAATAATAAGAATTCCACTGAGTAAATCAGAGGTGGGGGCTTGACGAGCTGAAAATAATAATTGCTTAATCCTTCACAAAAGTTGTCGGCAGATCCCAGAATTAACGTGCTCAGCCAATGCAGCTTTGTTTTTGCTTTTCTGAATATCTTGTGAATACTCCCCTGGGATAGAAGCATCATTATCTTTCTATCTACAACTTTGCCACGAGTCATCTTGTGCGAAGGTAGACACCTTTGAAGCCCATATTAGATACTCTTGAGTTTTGGCCCACTACTGCAAAGCAGGGGAGGCAATACCGTCACAAGTATATCTTAGGCAGATTGTGTGGAAAGAGGACAATTTTGAGATTTCCTTATGTTACTCTCCAGCATTCCACACCAGAGAAGCACAGAAAGTACACAGCTCTCATATAATCCTAATTTGCTGTTTGTGATGTGCTGAGAGAACTTCCAGATGGTGTTTAGACTAGCAAAGGCTGTTCCTGATTTATTCATTCTGTTGTTGATGTCTTTGCTTGTTCTGCCGTTACTATGCATCCTAGGTATGTAAATGTGTCTGTCTGTTCCAGCTTCTTGTTCCTTATTGTTATGGGCTCAGGATTGCTCACATTGAGTGTCATGACCTCTGTCTTCTTAAGACTGATGTTCAGACTCACCTGCTGGCTATACTTGTTCAGTCTATCTGTTTTTCTTGGATGCGTTGATGTGAATGTGCGAGTAGTGCAGTGTTATCTGTATATACCAGGTTTCCCAGTGTAGAAAAAGTTGTCCATCTAATTCCTCTTGGACTGCCCTCTGCTGTCTGGCGCATCACCCAGTCTATGACTGTCAAAAATAAATTTGTTGATAAAGGGCATCCCTGTCGTACTCCTGTCTTCACCTCAAAAGTTAAGTTGCTTTGCCCAACACTACATGTAAAATTAGCAAAGAGGCTTTTTATTATGGAAACAATGCAGCTGGGAATTCCGTAAGCCCTCAGTATTTTCCACAGGCTGTCTCTGTGTATGCTGTGAAAGGCTTTTTCGAAAGTTGGACACATAAGAATCTAAATAAAAATAATTAAACAAACTAGGTACTTTCCTAACGGCAGCCAAGACCTAGCACGAAGGGAGAGCGCGCCACGAATAAATTATTAGCATGAATACCCTCGCATGTGGTAATAGAAGGAAACGAGGTGGCTGACAAGGAAGTGATAAAGAAGAAACTAAATATACGAGAAGTGGTGCTATTCTCAAGACATAAGACAGAAATCGCACACCATAACTCTTTGCTGTCATGTGTTAATGAGTTACTTGCTAGTAGAATATAACTGTGAAGACGTAGTGTGTGTTACATTAATCGATTCGCAAGGCGCCCATGGAACAGTTTACCCACTGCTTTTTGTTTTGTATTTTAGCTGGCGAATAGGTCCTGGGACATATTCATAATCATTTTCCATTGCACTTCTCATGAAGCATAGGAGGCCACCCCTATATCTGGTCCCTTTGCAGGCAGCTTCACCACGCATGCACATGCTAGTAGTTTCTGTGGCAAATTGTTTTGTATGATGAGGTTGCTAGCCCTCATGCATAACCTCATATTAGTTGCTGTGTTACCATTTTAAAAATAATACTGCAAGTGAATGCCTGCTAAAAGCCAGATCCAAACCTCAGAAATGAGGTATCTGAGGAAGGTGGTTGAAGTAACAAGAAGAGACATGGTACGCAACCAGACGATACGTCAAGGCCTTAAATCCTACCCCCTGCAGACCCAAGTAGAACAGTCCCAACTAAGATGGTTTGGCCATGTCTGCAGAATGGGAGAAGATCGGCTACCACGACAAGCATGGGAAACAAAGAGCCAAGGATCCAGACCCCCCCAGAGTCTAGCTGGGAGGACAACATTAGACAATCTTTGAAGAACCGAGGACTAGAATGGAACCAGGCCAGGAAGAAGACAGCTGATAGAATGGTCTGGCGCTCTCTCTTCCAAACCTCTACACTCGGTAGAAGGGGAAACGACTAAGTGTGAATGCATGCTAGGCATGTTATGGGAACCGAGGACTGGTAAGTGAAGCCGATAGGATAGTCTGGCGCTCTCTCTTCCAAACCTCTACACCTCACGGTAGAAGGGGAACGACTAAGTAAGTGAATGCCTGCTAACAGTATGTAGGCCATTTGGTTTCTGGTCCGACCTGCCTATGTTATTTATGGACCATATGCTACATCACCAATAACAAGACTGTAGACCTATTCGAAAATCAACAGATATATTTTTATTAGACAGATTCAGTCAAATTCATATGTTTTTAACATACAACAGCAGTGATGCGTGCACCATAGGATGAGAGATGGTGCCCGTGGTCTGGTTTGTGTAGTGTGCAGATGATGTACAGTCAAACAATGATCATACAAAACAGGGCAATCCACACAAGGACGTCAGTTAACTCACGACGTATAAAGTCAATGATGCTTGTAACAGCTAGTGACGTTTTTTCTGTATCATTTATTGTGGACGCCACAGTGACAAAATGTATACGCGAATATGTAGGTACATCAGACAGTCATTATCACAGCAACATAGTCTGTACAGCAATGGACGGTAGACGGCATCATAATAAAGATGAATCATATGCATGTTACACATCATAGTACTGTAAATGTAATCAGGTGGAAATCTCCATCCTTTTCTATAACAGCCAGGAGATAACAAGATGTATGAGATCAGTTCACTCTCCTTAATCCGACTTCAGTAAGACAGGCACGTCTTCTGAAGTAGCAATAATGTCCTCAAAAAAATCCTCTAGTTAACAAGAGGTTTCAAACCTAGTTCATGTAGCGAAGTAGAAGTAATAGTCCTTGGGACATGCATCAACCCGATGCGGTACAATGTAGCAATATATATGAGCTGAGAAACATCTCGTGATGAAGACTTTCAAAGACAGGCTACGAATCAAATGTCACTCACGAACAGATATCGATAAAGTTAATGTAAATATAATTTACCTTGCCTTCAGGAAATAACCACAGAAATAATACGCCTCCCGGCGTGTGGAAATACACTAGAGGTATCATCTCGAATAAACGAAATATCCATAAGAGGACTTCATATTCCTGAAGAACAAGAAAAGCACAGACGCTCACAAAGACGTCTTGCTCGCTTTCCAAATCTTCGCTCTCTGACTGCTGGGCGGAAATCGTTCGACAAAGACCCAAGACTTAGACATGCGCAGTCCAGCGCGATTCGACCACAGCTCAGATAACTTGAAACGCAAGGACCTTTACTAAGAACCAGGTTAAGAATGATTACCTTATAAGGATAACACAACAGGTTGCCAACCGCTTTCTGAGAAAAGCGGCCTAGCAAGTCCATACATGGACACGATTCAAGAACGCATAACAAACTTAACTGCCATCGACACCAACGCGAGAAGACAACTGCTTACAATGAAAAGTTACTATAAATTTCATAAGATTGTTTCCCTTTCATTACAAAATATATATATTGTACACAAAACGATGTTGCGAGAATTTCTCACGCAACAAGCAGGTTGTTTCAAGTCTGTAATTCTGCTCACATGTGACAGATGTTTACCAAAAAATAGAAAAAACACACTTTTCAAAATCAAAACAAGTATGTAAACAGCAAATGACATTTCATTATTAAATATCAAACTTTTACCCATGTGACAAAAATTTGCATTGATAACATAGTCTGGCATATTATATGCTTACAAATACCTTAAAACTGGGCACAACACATCCCACCATTTACAGGTGCTGTCCATTTTTACTTGTGCATTTGAGTTTATTTTGATACATTATTCAAAGGCATCGTGCTGGCTGTGGAACAACCGCAACAGGCTAAGGATTTCAGGACAGTAATTTATTTTCAACATAAGGGTTACTTTCACAGTTGCCTCCAGCTGGCAGAAAAGAAAAGTGAAGTTGAAAGCTGCAACCAAATTCTCTGCACAAGACAACAGGAGGCTGACACTTGGGAGTCATAACCCAAGTGGGCTCCCCCCCCCCCCCCCAGGATATTAAGGTGCCGAAACACTTGATAAAGGGGGACAACTTCTGATGATCAGATTGCCCCCTGTTGTATCGTTCTGTATAGTTTCCTATCATATCTTCAAAGTAAAGTTCATATTATATCTTATATGCATTTATTTGTAAGTTTTGGAGTAGTCTTCCACACAACGGGAAAATTCATTCCGCCTGTTTTAAAAGTTGTCCTGATGCATAAAACAATGTGGATAAAACTAAAGAATTGTTACAAGCATACTTATACTTATAGTCTACCATAAGCTCTCGTTCTCATCACTTCCTTTAAAAGAATTCAAATTATCATCACATTCCATGCTGACTGCCGTTGACGGATCATGTCCTCTCAATTTCCTAGAGTCTCTCTGGTGTCTTGAATAAGTTGTAATCAATGTTCTCTCTTTTAGTCTTAGCCGCACACACAGGCTACGAAATCAGCACACAAAGGAAACTGAACTGAGCACAAAATTAAGTTCAAACAAATATGAAAATAACAAAACAAACACCGTCGTCCAACTGAAACAATACATATATTCAATTTAAAACGCACAATTTTTTATCACTGGAGACACCATTGGACAACATGAAATTTTTGCGCACAGGGGCCATTACAAATTAGAGGGAATATTGACTGAACTTTCAATTTCCTCCCATGCCAGGTGGTTGTTTAACTAGGGCTGCTCAGCTTCTCGTTCTTTTCAAGCCAATACCAAGTTGAAGACTCCTTAGTAATACTAATAGTATTATCTACACTGTAGATCTAGGCTTTTCCTGTGGCTTATCTGCCATTCCTAAACGTACCGAGTTAAGTCATGAGCTCCAGTTCTTCAGCTTAGCTTGCATTTAAAGGATCATCACATCTTGTCCCAAGCTACAAGTAAGAAGTGTGTGGCATACTATGCATTCCCCACCATCCAAGGGGGCTCTCCAACTATGCAGAGCTAAAATACTGTGCTCTGGTTCTCGGTTTTCCCAAGGAATTGTCACATCCTGCACTGGGTCCATAGTGAGATCCTCCTGCATGCAGTCAACCATGTCAATGCCAAAGAATTGCGGCTGGTGCTCAAGTGACTTTTCCAAGCTTATTGTGCAATGCTGGGTTCTCAACACGTTTCACCACAAAGGGAATCCCTGGAAGTGTGTGGATGATTTCAAAAGTCAATGAGGGTGTAATTAGCCTCACAGACAGAGGTTCACTTCCACATATGTATATTGTAGCATTGTGCATAGCTGGTGGTCATATAAAGATGGCTCCAGATATGTTTCCATGCATGTGCCAGGTGGTAAATCTTCCTCCTCTTTTCTATGAGTTTGAATGTCCCACGTAACGGTTTTTTTAATTAAACTTTTGCCGTGATGCCTCTTAAGAACATTCATTGTTTATGCCTTTCTGGTTCCATGATGACTTCCACCTTTGATTTCTTGACTTACTGCAGGTGAGGGCAACCAGTCGATCCTGATCTACCATCCTAGTGGATGATTTGTTAGATCTATAGGCTACTTCAGGGAAAAAGGACCTTTTAATATAGGGACAATTCGGACTAGACCACTCCCGCCAGTATTTAAAATCGCTGTGTCCCCGGGAGCAAAGGTATTTTTTTCGCATTAACTTTCAAGCTGGCCATTAAAATATATTCATGAACTGCATGAGATAGGAACGCAAAAATTTCTGAGTAAGCTTCATCATAACCCCCCCCCCCCCCCCCCAAAAAAAAAACCCGCACACACACTGCAGTCCGGATAAGTGGAACTCACTTAAGCCGAAGCAATTTTGCAGGTCCCTGCCAGAAGTCTTCTTGGTAGAAACTCCCGATAAGCAGAAGTATTTTAGATGGCCCAAGTGGCTTGCGCTTATCTGGACTGCACTGTATATGTAGCCGGGAGGACTCTAAGACACTTACTCATACACATATTGCAGATCTTTAGAGGGCTCATTGTTACTAAAGTAGATCCCAAAAGCTCATGGGTTGCTGACCTCTGGCATACTTGGTACACCTTCATTGCATCTTTAAGGAGCACATCACAGCTTTCATTGTTGCCTAAGTCTTATGTGAAAAAAGGAATACAGGCTCTACATTCTTCCTATTTCTTTCAGAATATAGGTATTCAACCAGTTCTATCCAAGATATTATGCAGAAAGTGTTATCCATATCCCTTTCTTTCTTCAATACGAGTATGACTGTTTGACATTATTCAGTACCTTCCCTTCTACAAGTACAGTACATTATTTCTTCCTTTCAAAGAGATACATTTTGTTCTCTTGAAGCCTTGATCCATAAAACACAGTGACAAAATATATCCAAGTCTTGAACAGAAAAGGGTGACCAATCACAGATAATCCATACCCGACATTTAATTACCGTGTAAGACAAATTTGATAACCTTTACATGAGAGCAACAATTTATCACCAACACTCAACATCTGAAGCAAGACACATTTTGATCACACAAGAAGCTTGCTCAAATGAGAAAAATAAATGTTTATTCTGTGCTCAAGTAAAATATTAAATAACTGAAAGCTATTCATCTATTGCCTTGAGCCAATTTAAGATAAACATATATGACATACTTTTGTTCATTATGCAATCTTCCGAACGTTTTTTTAAAGTTTTATAATTTGCATGTGCTTGTCATTTTTTCATTTGAAGGTTTCTTGGCATTAACAACATACACACTAATGGCTGTATATTTACTATGAATAAGAGCAAACAAAGATTTAAGGAACAAATAAAAGAATCTCAGAAACAGAACAACAATAGCAATTGTAAAGCAAACCCAATTTCTTACATTCAAGAATAAAAGTTTTGTACCACATTTGTAGAGCTGTTTCGACTGTGTTTGTGTCCAATTCTCCTGCCATATCAAAGTCTTTTTGTATCTTCATCATATATATATATATAAAATAATAATAGCCCCTTCAGTCATAACTGACCGTGCCCCATGAGGTGACAGCCATCAGCTGTTTATTTTCCTGGTGCTCCTTTCGACGTTTTCTCCTCTCTTCTGCTTGTGTGAGCTTCTTTTCGCCCAATCTGAGGTGGCGCCGTAAATAGCATCGCCACTTGGTGCGATCGACAGCTTCATCCTCCCACGTTGCTGGATTTATGTCCAGTGCCCTCATATCTCTCTTGCACACATCTTTGAACTTCAGCTGCGGTCGCCCAACTGTTCTTTTGCCATCTGCTAGTTGCCCGTAGAAGATATCTTTCAGGATGCGACCATCTTCCATGCAGCGGACATGGCCAAGCCAGCATAGTCTGCGCTGTCTAATCAGTGTATACATGCTTTGAAGACCAGCACGTGACAACACCTCGACATTTGTCACTTTATCTTTCCACGAGATGCCAAGGATGTGGCGTAGACACCGTAAATGGAAGGTATTGAGCCTTCTTTCTTGCTTAGCATAGATTGTCCAGGTCTCGCTACCATATAGGAGTGTGTTGGTGACACAGGCGTTATATACCGCAGCTTTGGTCTTCGTGTATATATACAAGGGCAGTGCAAAAAGAAACCGAACTTTAAAACAAAAAAATTTTATTAATATGCTTACAACTTAATCAGACTTGTCTCCTTCAAAATATACCCCTCCTCTACTTATACACCGCTCCCAACGTGTTTTCCATTTCTGGAACGCATCCTGGAATTCGTTGTGTGGAATGGTGCGTAGGTCTCATAGCGAATTTTCTTCTATCTCTTCTATCGTTTGAAATCAGCGACCTTTCAGGGTGGATTTCAACATCTCGTGCTTTGCCAAAAATTCAGTGATAAGGAGCGACGAGTGAGCGGGTGCATTGTCATGGTGCAGCATCCAGGTCTTGTTTCTCCACTCTTCAGGCCTCTTTCATCGCACTGCCTCTCTCAAACGATTCAGGACATTCAAGTAAAACTGCCAACTTCTTCAGCAACTTCACGGACAGTTAGGCGACAATTTTCAAGAATCAAAGCACGCACTTTCTGAACATGATCGTTGTCCGTTGACGTGGAAGGCCGTCCAGTTTTGAGGTTGTCTTTGATGGACGTTCTGCCCGATTTGAAACGTTGGTACCATTCGTAACACCGTGTGCGGCTTAAACAATCCTCTCCATAAGCTTGCTGCAACATCTGAAAAGTCTCGGTAAAAGTTTTTGCCAACTTCACACAGAATTTCACGGAAACACGTTGCTCTTCAAGATCCTTCATATTTCAATCCGTAAAAATCGCAAAAGGCACAGGAGACAACTTCACTCTAATGCATGTACTCGATGACTGATTCACACGTGGCGTGATCAAGCAAGTGGGAGTCTAAAGCTCAAAGTCACCGCTACACACCACCACTATTGCGAGTCTGCTGTGTTGGCTCGTTGGCGCCCTATTTAAGAAGTTTGGTTTCTTTTTGGACAGACCTCATATATATATATATACACACACATGCAAGATACCTGTGAAAACAATGACCGGAGAATTCAAGCGAACACCATAAACTTTCAGCATATTTATAATACTGAGAAGAGATGGTAGGTAAATAAGATGTATTTTGACAGCTCTTTAATCATATGTTTTAGTAAACATAAGGTTCTCATTAAAACTTTTGCCTTGATAGCCTGTGTCCTAAACATATATGTTAAAATTGTCTGGGCTCCTTCCTAGCGTAAATACATAACTTTGACCAAGAGCAAAGACCGCTTATGGCTGGTATACGGTACACCTAATGATCGAATGATTGTCCCTGTGCTTTGTTGATTGTCATGGCAAAAGCTAAAATCACATCAAACTGAAGCTGTCTCAAGATGACAGGAAGGTTGGTATTGTTTGGCTCTACATAGATGCGAGGAATTAAAACTTATCCAATTTATCACTGTCTGTGATGAATTTTAGTACCTTACATTACAAAAATTCAGTTCTCTGTCTTTAGTTTTAACAGAACATTTAAAAAAACATGAAATGGTGTTGGGGGCTCTTTTATTAAATTTCTTCATCATTTCGTGACACGTTACTTGCAAAGAGGTCTGTGACATCAGAACAAAATACATTGTTGGCCTCCAAGTGGGATGAGTCTTATGAATGTTCAAGATAACTTTCACTCAAAGCACTACATTGTGCAGTTTTCATATTTTCCCAAAAAAGTTGGTGCGATTTTATATATCCATATATATATATATATACTCATGGAAAAAAGTAAGTATGCAGCACTCAACAGGGCACTGTGTGTGTGTTCTTGGGTGAACTCAAATGCAAGTTGGCACACATTTCTGCGTGAGTGTTGTTCACTTACCCGTGCAATTACAATTGGATCGCACTATTCATGGGGAGATAATCACGGTGCAAGATAAATCACGTGAAAAGTGCCGTAGGGGAGAATTTATCACAGATAAAAGGAGGTAAGTGTGTAGCTCTAATCACAAGCATGTGAAAACGTAATCGTTGAAATAGAGAGTACCAAGAGTCCAACAGAAACATCTTTTTTGACAATGCCAAGATTGAACCAACAACAGCGAGCAATAGCTATAGGGATGTTAGCTGCTGGAGCGACTATATTAGCTGTATCACAACATTTCAGTGTTCACAGGAACACTATATCACGCATTCAAGCTCGTTTCCACCAAACTGGATCCACTGCTGATCGCCATAGAAGTGGCCGACCACGAGTTACCACCCCTGCACAAGACCGTTACATACACCTTATGCACTTGAGTATCAGGTTTATTCAGGCAACATGGACTGCCAGGAACATTCCCGGTTTAAGACCCGTGTCGTGCAGAACAGTGCGGAATAGGCTCAGAGAGGCAAATCTCTTACCTCACAGACCTGCAGTTAGACCAGCACTGACAGTTCGCCATAGACAAGTGCGCTTGGCTTGGGCCAGACACTTTCACTAAAATCAAAGTGATCAGTTGTTCTTTTATTCAATCACACTGTGTGCCAACTTTCAATTCATTTCGTCGATGAAATCACGCACAGTGCCCTATAAAGTGTTGCACACTTACTTTGTTCCATGAGTATATATATCCAATGTAAACTACATAAGGATATTTTGTTGGGTATATTATCATCTTTTTTTTTTTTCAGTTTCAGCTTATCACATCACAAACTGTGTTCATGACACAGGATAGTGAAAATATTTAACAATTGATGAACAGAACAACTGTCAGTAGTGCGAAATGGTGATGCAACTTGTGATAAATAAGATATAAACCAAAATCCTCACCTCCTCTTATTACTGCTACTGTATAGTTAAGATAAGAAAGTGATATGAATTGGACAACTTCCTACTTGAAGAGTTATTGTGCAAACAATAACTAGTTCTGTATTATATTCCTGCAAAATATACATAGGCTACACCAGAATTTTTGATGTCCAAAAGCTTGAACATGCATAAATGTGGCGCAAATGTTAATATTCACTATAACAAATTTTAATTTGGACAAAATAAAATGGAGAGAGAGAGATGTCTACATGAATAAGTAGGAACACCTCACTAATAATGAAATAACTGCATATGGAAGCTGTACGAACTGATAATCCAATACCTGGTTTTCAATATCTTATTAATAGACTATATACATGAACAGTAACAACTGATACTTTCAAGTAAGATTTCTCATTTTTAATGACCTGACACACACGTGCATGCATGTAAGTAGCAACATGACTAATAATGAAATATCTGCACAAGGAAGTTGTACAAACTTCACTCCAGAACATCCTTACAATTTTAATACAGATTTGGGGACAAATAAATGGATAACATTAAATAAACATACTGCTTTGGATATTCTAATGTGTGTTAAAAAAAAAATGACATATATTAAAAAAACTGAACATTTAAAGTAAACAACAAACGTGTATAGAAACGACATTTTTTTTATTGCTTCAGAGTCAATATAATAACCAACACTAAAATGATGAGAGACATGAGAGAAGGAAGAGAGCAAAGACAGAAACAGAAAGAAAGCATGACCCAAAAAATAAAAAAAATTTCCCTAAAGAAATCACTGGCATTATAAAACAAAAAATAAAAATCACGCATGACAAAATCTCCACCGTTCAACAAAGAACTTGGCTATGGGGTAAAGTTATACAGTTGACATTCAAAAATCCAGCCATCGATAATCCGGTTCCTTCAGATTTCTGGCATGGATTTCGGAGCGCATTTTTTTAATTTACCACGTTGGCGCGCCACTGTTTGACTTTAGTTGAATTAAAACTCTGTAGAACTATTTTATTCAGTTGAACTAAAATTCTGTAGAACTGTTTTATTTAGTTGATGAACATTAAAATTTCATTTGCTTTTCATTTAGTTTTTAATTTTCTTTCTTTAAAGGACTGTACAGGTAGTCATTTTCTGTTAAATATATACAGCATACATAACCATAAAAAATCCGGCATTTTCAACAATCCGGCACTCCTCAGGTCCGGAGGTTGCTGGATTTTTGAATGTCAACTGTACAAGATAACATGAATACTCTCATCTTTAAATTCAAGCTAACATTTGAGATACACACCATTCCTTACTAAAACATATGATTAATCCCATTAACTGCAGTTTGCTACTGTTGCTTACTCAGATATCACACACCACTAGATTTAAGAAGTCATGTTATTTGTGCAAACAAATCACCTATTATCATCTTTCACCCCAGTCTCTATGACAACCTGAACTGAGCTAAGCTTACACACATCCCTCTTTAATAACCAAATACAGCAGCTTTTTAAATTTGAATAAAACAATGAGTAACCTTCATTACTTGTGTCGCCTGTCACATATCTCTGTATCAGTAAGATTTCTAACACATAAACAAAATGTAAATAATTTTCAACAAAGTATAAAGGGTTATGAAAACAATCTTCCTTAACATAACAATTAGGATATGTTTCCATATTTGTTCTGTGTGACGTGTGTCAACCAGCAGATGTACACTGCAACAAAAAAAGAAAAGCTTATAGGATGTTGTATTTAACTAAAACAATGTACATTCTCCCTTCCCTCACACATCCCAATTCTGTACTTCGTCAGTCATCTTTATCATTACCCTATGGCTTGCTGAGGAACAATGGCCTTCTACAAACTCACACTACGGCCCCCAGTTCTGTGCCATCTGCTGAAGGTCGTTCCTTTTCTTTATCCGTTCCACATCTGTCTCCAGTTCCCTTCTCACTGTGCTTTTAGTCTATCTTTACCTTTTACTCTTGGGATTCTATAACAAGATCTGCCTTGTAATGTTAAGGAACAGGTTTCCTCAATGTGTATCCTACCCAACACCTGTGTCTTTTCATCTCTTGTTCCACTAGCACTTACCCTAGTAAGGATGTGTCTCCAAGTGTAATCTGACCATCATTTGCAGTATTTATTCTCTTAATCTGTCTTTTACCAACATATCTTCATGATGGCTGATGTTTTCATATCTCGATGGCCAGTAAGAAGAGAATTGGTGATGAGGCATCCCTGCCGCACTCCAGTTTTAACCCTTTCGCAACAACGGGTTTTTCATTATAAATGACACCATTTTCAGCTTAGTTCGTTCCCCTGAACGACAGGATAATTGTAATTTTAGGGGTCATATTTTTAATTTGACTTTTAACAGTTTATCGTAAAAGGAAACCCATTAAAAGTATATTCTGAACCAGACTACACAAACTCTGACCCTCAATCTGGGTAATCTTTACATTTAGTGCCGTCAAGTGTGTATAATATGTGTATTGAGTCAGCATTAGAATTAGGGTAACCCTAAACCTAACCTCAACTCTAAATGGTACGAAAATACACATATTAAACATAATCGACGGCACTAAAGGTAAAGATTACCAGAATCTCAGTAAAAAGAGTTGTCAGAATCGTTCAAGTTGAATAAATTCAACTCAAACAAGAATTTTCATGCTCTTTTTCCACAAGATGTTTATGGTTCAGCGGTACGGCAACGTCCATGTTTGAACTTTCGTTTTTGTAAAATCACTATTATCAGTTCTACTGTATTCGCTAGCAGTAAAATATTTTGTTCGTTTCAAGCTTAGTGGCCAGATTTTTCAATGCTGAATCTGATTATGCCCAGAAATTGCAGATACGGTTGTAAACAGAAGAGTTCTAGTGCTTTTAAAATAGGACGAACGCCGTACGTCATATAGGTGAATGGGAACGAGGTATCGCGCTACTTCCATGACGTACGTGGTACGGCACAGCGACAAAAACTGTGAAGATTTATGCCGTACGGCGTACGTCATACTGGTGCTGAAAGGGTTAATATCAAATGTTTCTGTAAGTTGTCCTAGAAAAATACAAAGCATTCTTCCATATCTCGCCTTTAAGAGCAGCAGGGAAATATAATAAAGTTTACATCAACAATATAAATGTACACTGCTGATTTAGTCTCACATAAGAGTTCCCTGCATCATATGCAAATGTGTCATCCACTCCATTACTGAGAAACTGCCTTGTCATCAATTTAATCAGGACTTTCCATAAATTCCTATTCATACTCAAGAACTGAACACTACCATTAACATACTGTACCCCTTTCTCTAGATCTTAAATGATGTTTAAGAAAGTAAAATTGAAGAACATTTCAAATTTCCAAAGCTGATCAATCCACAAAACCCGCCGGACATCCAGCCAGCAGAAGAAGAGCTACAAATTAACGGGGAAAGACCAACGAAGGAAGAAATAAAGAAAGCCATAAAGCTTCTAAGAGAGGGAAAAGCGTCTGGACCTGATGGCATTCCAGCAGAGGCCATCAAAGCAGATATCGACACGGCTACAGAGATGTTATATAAATTACTTGGTAAAGTCTGGGAAAAGGAAGAGATACCAGCAGAATGGAAGGAAGGATATCTGGTTAAGTTGCCTAAGAAGGGAAATTTACAAGAGTGCACAAATTATAGAGGAATAATGTTACTATCAGTGCCAGGAAAAGTATTAAACAGGATTATCCTTGAGAGATTAAAAGAGTCCATAGACAAGAAACTGAGAGATGAACAAGCAGGTTTTCGACAAAACAGATCATGTACAGACCAGATAGCCACTTTGAGAATAATAGTTGAACAAAGTCTGGAATGGAATTCACCACTATACATCGGATTTGTGGACTACGAAAAGGCATTTGACAGTGTAGACAGAGAATCACTTTGGAAATTGATGAGGCATTATGGAGTTCCCCTGAAGATCATTAATTTAATAAAGAAAACATATGAAGACATGACATGCAGAGTTCTTCACGAAGGACAGCTTACAGAACCGTTTGGGACTTGAAGAAACACCAATTCAAGATGTAGAATCATACACATATCTTGGCAGTAATATAGACAAAGTTGGAGGGACAGACAGCGATATCAAAATAAGAATACAAAAGGCAAGAGGAGCTTTCATTGCATTGGGAAATATATGGAGATCAAGAGAAATTGGATCCAACACGAAAATAAGAATCTTCAACTCAAATGTGAAGTCAGTCCTATTGTATGGCTCGGAGACATGGAGAACAACAAAGACAACAACCAAAAAGCTACAGACTTTCATAAATGGGTGCTTGCGTAGAATAATAATAATAATAATAAATTCTTTAAGCACCAAACACGGCGCATAAGGCAGAAACCAGTGCTCTCCAGGTTGCGTAGAATAGAGGGATTAAAATGGTATGACAAGGTTACCAACGTGGAACTGATGACAAGAACTAGACAAGTGCCAGTGGAACAAGAGATGAGAAGAAGACGATGGCGATGGATAGCACACACACTGAGGAAACCTGTTAATAGCATTACAAGGCAGTCCTTGTTCTGGAACCCCCAGGGCAAGAGAGGCAGAGGAAGACCAAGAAGTACATGGAGAAGAGAGTTGGAAACAGAGGTGAAAATGATGAGGAGAACATGGAAAGAACTTGAGATGATGGCACGGGACAGGAGGACTTGGCATGTGTTTGTTGAAGGCCTATGCTCCTTTGGGAGTGGATGGTTATGAATGAATGAAATGAAAGCTGATCAAATGCTTCTCATTCAAAACAGCCATTTATTATCTTTCATATGCAAATTCATCATTGTACTGTGCAGGATCAGTTCAGTTCAAGGAACTCCCTGCTCTTTTATATGGCACTGTATGTCTAGGAAATAAGGATAAAAATATACCCTAATATTCTTAGTCTTTTAAGTGAGTTACTGGCAAATGCTTTCAACAAGCAAACTGTTGGTCACTCTCTTCATTTATCCATCTGCGTGCTGTGCATTTTCAACATTCACTACTTACAGCATCCATTCACTCTTCAATCATGCTTCCTTCTTTTCTTCACAGACTCTGCTCTTGCCCATCCTCAAATGCTCCTTTAACAAAACGAAACGGCTCCTCCTGCTTCCACTTTTATTATCACTACAACTTCCAGACATTCTTTGATATTCATTGTCTTCAGAATGAAGTACTGTGCTTTACACCTTTAAATCCTTCTAAACAGTATCCTTGCTCTTGTAGTTCCCAGAGGTCTATCATTATTATTAAGAACAGGGCTACAGCTCTCTCATGCAGGATGTACATGGTGGCTAATATGAGGTTGTGCATGAGGCAACCTCACCATGTAAAACAAATTACTACAGAAACCACCTCACGCCAGCATGTGAATTTTTGGCGAGGACTTCTGTAAGGGGACATGCTCTATAAAGAGTGAAAACGAGAAACAGTATACTTGTCACTTCCAAAGATGAAATCAGTTCTTGCAACCCACAGCTGCCTGGCAGCTCTAGGTAACACCTGAGCATTGGATGAAGGAGGAATGGTTTTCTGGCAAGTCAAGTCTTCTACTGCGACTAATATAAGCCTGTGCATGGAGGCTGGCAACCGTATACAAAACAAATTGGTACAGAAATAACCACGTATTACTGCTTGGTGCTGGGTCCCTGCAAATGGGCCAGCTGCAGTGGTGGCTCCATCTGGGAGCGACAAAGAAAATGATGATGATAAAGTTTTCTGGTAGCAGTGAAAATAAAGCCCTGGAATGGGAGATTTCAACATTTTTTTGACACTAATATAAATTACCAACCTCTCTGCAAGTTTAAGAGAAAATAAAATGCATCACTAACCACCACAAAATATGCAGCACCACAACATGTCAAGTTTAATATTCTGCATATACTGTTAGTTTTTGTTACTGGCAGAAAATCAAGAGTAATCCCTCAAAAGGATCATTGAGGGGAAGCAAATATAAAACAATTTCCACAATCCATTTTAATGTCAGAATGTTAAATTTTTCCTGTTGGAAAACAATTCAAACGCATCTGCAGTAATTTTCAACATTTTCGTCAACTGTCAAATATCAACACCTCTTCAGCGAGGTCTTCTTAAAATGCAGTTTTGCTATACAATAACACTGCAAATACGCAAATTGGCAGCAAAAGAAGAAATTGATTTGTTGCTTTCACATCATAATGTAACAAACAAGTGCTACAAGGTGTTTTTTTCTTGTTAGAATTTGTCTTATACTTATTAGTTACTAAGACGAGTGTTCAGCATTTCATTCAACCATTTTGTGGGGCTACAAATTCAAATTCTTTAGTAAGACATTACAAATATTTCAGGTATGGGAGAGTTTTGGTGATTTTTATAAGCAAACCTATTCCATGGGAAACAAAAAAACACAAATGGGACCAAGCAGAATGTAGGCCAACACTAGTTGCATGTCAAGTGATAAGGCTTATGAACAATGCCCCGTTTTCTTAGCACACTCAAAAATATATTTAACACATGAACCAATTTTTCAGTGCTGTCCCAAACTTCCTCATTTAGTGTCTTACAGTAGGTCAATCCTCTTTTGACTTCCACTTCTCCAGTTCCAAACAGGAGTGTACTATATAGGCATCTGATAAAGGGACAGAAGCAGAAGGGAAGTCGGAATAACATATTACTCCACCTACTACTCATACACTTATATCTTCTGTCTGTCTTTTCCCCAGTTTTCTTTGAGCAAAACAATCCCATCTCGACCAAATTTGTTCACATTACTCTCTAGCTGAAATATGAAACGACTAAAGGGGGAAATAAAACCCATAGCAGTTCTGTCATTTCTATTTCTTGGTTATAACTAAATAATTCCAAAACATTTTAACACTGATATGCATTTTACAAATTTCTGAATATCTTCTTTTCTTTTTCTTACCATGCTCAACTGATCAGCAGTTTTATAGATTCGAGGGCTACAAATCTTGAAAAGACATACAGAAGTACACATTTTTCTGTGATAAATAATGTATGTTCTTGAAATTTAAAAAAAATGTCTATGGAAAAGTCTATTAACATTTCACACAAAATCCAATCTCAAAGACCAAAGATACAAGATTCAAGTCCACATTAAAAAAAAAAACTAAACAAAATGAAATGTCTTCTTTCTACGTATGTATGTACACATTTGCCATTACAGACGTATTTCATTTCACAGTGTAACATTTTTAAGCACAATTCTATGTGCCAGTCTTGCAACTCAGTGTGGCACAATCCGATGTGCAAAATCTGTACAATACAGATCACAACATTACAAACTCAGGACAGTCAAACTAGCAGCAACATCACTGACAAACAAGACCAGTGATAATAGGTTGAACGCGAAAAAAAAACAAAACTCAACAGAGCAAATTAAGAAGCGAAGGATCACCTAAATATACCTATATAATTCCATGAAAGAAAATAAAACAGGAAGCAAACCAGAAACAAAATGAACACGTTTAACCACAGGCGAACCAGCTGCACTTACTAGAACATGGCTGCTTCAGGCAACTGGTCCAAACCTTTGCTTCAATTTTTCTGTACAAACATCATTGTCATCACTCAGAGAGCAATTAATGCAATATAAACAAAACTACAGTGTCCTTGTTTCTTTTGTAAACCAACTTTGCATCTGTTGCCATCACTTCTCTATTCAGGCTCCATTATCCACTTGATTAGCTTGTATTACAAAGGTCTGAAAAACTATACTGCTGCCTGAGACCACCCAGCAAGGGAACCAATCCCTGAATGAGACCATGCTGCGTCATGAATGTTTAAACTCAGCCCATTTAAATTTATGACAAACTTGATCACATCTTGTTCCCAACTCTGTTTATACATCCTTTTTTTTTAATGATAATGCTAGAGTAGGTCTGGCTAAGACTTGACTTCAACTCGGGGCTGAAAAAAAGGACAAGAGGTTACATAATATTTACGCAAGCCATACAAGAAAATTAGTAGCAAAAACAGTTTAAAAAAAAAAGACCACAATTCTAATGAGAAAAAGAATAGTACAGTAATTACAAGAATAGTACCGTAATTACAAGGTATCAGATGAAAAAGGTGTCTGCAGAAAAGAGACAGAAATAACAGGACCGCCATCTCCAGCAGGCATGTCATAATATGTCACTAAGATGAGACTGAGCAAGCTAACTCAACATACAAAACTGCTACAGACTTCACATTGTTCTTTAGCATAGACTTCCATCTAAAAATAAAAGGGGCCAGTTGCAGTGACCCCTTCCTCCCTTATATAAAGAGAAAAGGTAAAGGATCCCGTTACACGCCCAATGAGGCATATTGGAAATATGGTGTTAGGCCCATATTTTCTTGACCATCAGCACACTAGGAGTTATGTGGTCAGCATCACGACGGCCACCTTAACCTTCCCAGAGTTGCTCTGGTACCCAATTTTTAAAGGCTGGGTCGACCCCGGAACCATTTGCGGTCTAAAAAATACCTCAACTGGGGATCGAACCATGGACCACCGAATTAGGAAGCCAGTGCACTAACCGCTGCTCCCCTTCCTCCCTTAAGAAGCGAACAAAAATTATTACAGAAGAAGTGCATTCATGGAAAACAATTTCATTTATTGGGGTTGATTCACATTCTCAGCCTGGTTTTGTACTATTGAAAATTGTGATATATTGTTTTGTCCTACTTTGTCTTGACCAGCTCTGGTTCGCTGGTCCTGATGCAAGCAGTACAGCTATGGGTCGCTGACTGCATTTTACTTATAATACTGATAATTCTTACCACAAACCTTAGGAAATTGTTGGGAATAGTATGCTTTGGTTACATCGTTTCATGGATGTTATGCCAATATTATGCAAAGTTAAAAAAAAAATGTTTATAACTTTTGATTATTACTTTTACTTCTTCGTTAAAAAAAAAAAGTTTCAAAACATTTAAACAGAATCTTCTTACAGCGGGGTAACTAGTTTACAAGCCTTTCTGATTATCTCTGCAAGAAAAGCTTAACAAGGAAGTTGCCAGATAAGACACAAAATATGTATTCTGAAATCTTAATGCAAATGACATATACATGCTGTACCCTACAAATGAAAACTTACAGGACCATCAACTCGCCTCCTGTCATCATACTCCCAGTTTCTTCTTCCCCTGACACCCCCTCCTCTGTTACCTGAAAAAAAAAAACAAGAGTGATTAATACAGCAATCAGTTGTTACTGTATTAACAGTTGCTCTTATTTTTCACTCTTTACACTTATTTATGTATTGTGGGGAAATGCAGGGGGGCGCTGGGGATATGCCCTGACTCAAAAAAGTTTTGGAAACACTGCTATAAAACAAGAGATTTGGTGTGCCAATCTTCAAGCAGAAGTCACCAACACACACTGACAATCGATATTTCCAACCTTTTCAATGACCACTTAAAAAAAAAAGCCAGGACCATATATGCCACATCTGCATACTATTTGTGATTTTGAAAAAAAACTAATGCCATTGGGGGGAAAAATATTCTTTCCCCGTTTTTTTGTTCCTCAGGGAGCACAAAGTCATCACTGCAGCTGGTCCCCTTGCAGGAATCCAACGTCAAAGTACTCATGTTCTTGCAACTGTGAGTTCTGTAGCAATTCGTTTTACATGGTGAGGTTGCCTGAAGCAGTTGTGGTCCTATTCTTTGTTTCCTCAGAGACCCACACAGGACATCTGCCAACATACTGCTATAAAATCTGCAGATTTATCAATGTCTGTACTTCAAAATATAACACTCGATTGTTTAACAAATCCATAATTATGTTTTTTCTTCCAGGCGTGTGAGCAATGTGTCATTTATTTAAGCAATAACACACTTTTTGCTTGTTGAAAAATTTGTAAAAAGTAGGCCTTTAAATATTTTATCATATACATATTCTGTAAAACCGATAACTCACGAAAATTGGTTTTGCAATTCAATGTAGCAGATAAAAAATACACACAAACGAGAGCTTTCATTCTTCTAAGTTCTCTAGGGGTAGTTCTACCATATAGGCCTAACAGCGAGTCTTGGTAAATTTTGACGGCACAGCAAAAATGTCCACACTACTGCTTGTCCCCTTTCATGCCCCAATACTTAGTTATGCATTTGGCTTTTGCTAAGTGCATGTGGTGTTATCATATACATGGGCTAATGCCGAAAATAGTTTACACTTGGAAACTGCCAATCTTTTTACAGCTAGTGAAAGCATAGGTAAAAGATGTGATGTGCACAAATTTTTTTCCAACACCAAAGACTAAATTTATGGATTATGGAGCAGCTGCAAAGAAATGCTACTTTCAAATCTAATTGCAGGATTTCAATTAAAAAGCACATGCTTAACCTACAACAATAATAGCTATGAATAACAAAGTATTTAATGGGGCAGTGCTACAGGCTGCCGTGGAAACAGTGAACATGCTGGATTTTAATGCTGTGTTTCAATTTAGTAAGTCTTCAGAACTGGTGACTGATAAAAATTCAATTTATTATTTGTAAAATTGTACGTGTCAGATTCTGTTGTAATATTTTACCATCACATATAATTTTGTTTGCCATTATATGGTGTTTTTTGCCTGGTGTCACAAACACAGCAGAAAAACAGCATTTTTACAGAATGTTTATAATTTAGCACTTCTAATAGTCAGGCAAGATTTCAAAAGTCAAATCGTGTTTTTCTTATCAGTACTAAGCTTTTCTGAAGTCTCCGTTTATGCCATCTCTAACAACGGGAAGTCATCACTGATAGTAAAATTGTACATTCAAATATTTAACTAAAACTCCAGAAAAAGCCAGGAAATAGATTTAGTGCAAGAAGGAAATAAACAGCCTGCAGTAACTGACAATGCCCAAAAAATAAGCACCACTAATAATCAAAATGTCCATGCATCATTTCTGCTGTTTTTCCCCCTCCCTAGGCCCGACGCTGTAAATTCAAGATTTTTTGCCTGTTTCCCCATTTTTCGAGGCTATTTCCAGACCTGAAAAGTCTAAACAGGCTTTCCCAAGTTTTTCAGGGTGGCTATAAACCATGAAGTTATTCTTATGCCAATGGTTCAATTTCTTTCCGATGCCATATTTGTATACAATTTTATTTGAATACTTCCCAAGGATGGCAATTAATGGAGATTTCCCCCCAGTATCATAATGGAGAATCAAGTACTTTAAATTTGTTGCGACACTACTACTGTTTCTCAACCATGCATTACCAAAGCAGTACTTCCTAGTTTGATGAGGCATTATGGAGTTCCCATGAAGATCATTAACTTAATAAAGAAGACCTATGAAGACATGACATGCAGAGTTCTTCATGAAGGACAACTTACAGAACCGTTTAGGATTAGAAAGGGAGTGAGACAGGGATGCCTCGTCTCCATTTCTTTTCTTACTAGCAATAGATTGGGTTATGAAAACATCGACATCACACAACAGAAATGGAATCCAGTGGAATCTGACTAAACAGCTTGATAATCTGGATTTTGCAGATGACTTGGCTCTTCTGTCCAATAACCATAATCAGATGCAAGAGAAAATGAAAATTCTCGATGAGAGGTCACAACAAGTGGGCCTGAAAATACACAGGGAAAAGACAAAGATTATGAGAATAAATGCAAGAAATGATAACAAGGTTGAACTTGAAGAAACACCACTAAAAGATGTAGAATCGTACACATATCTTGAAAGTAATATAGACAAAGTTGGAGGCAAAAAAGCAAGAGGAGCTTTCATTGCATTGGGAAACATATGGAGAACAAGAGAAATCAGTCCAACACGAAAATAAGAATCTTCAACTCAAATGTGAAGTCAGTCCTATTGTATAGCTCTGAGACAAGGAGAACAACAAAAACAACAACCAAAAAGCTAGACTTTTATAAACGGGTGCTTGCGTAGAATAGAAGGACTGAAATGGTATGACAATGTCACAAATGTGAAATTGATGACAAGAACCAGACAAGTGCCAGTGGAACAAGAGTTGAGAAGAAGACGCTGGCGATGGATAGGACACACATTGAGGAAACCTGCTGATAGCATTACAAGGCAGTCCTTGTTCTGGAATCCACAGGGAAAGAGAGGCAGAGGTAGATCAAAAAACACACGGCGAAGAGAACTGGAAACAGAGGTGAAAATATGGAAAGAACTTGAGCGGATGGCACAGGACAGGAAGGCTTGGCATTTGTTTGTTGAAGATCTATGCTCCTTGGGGAACTAAAGGGTATTGATGACTTCCTAGTTAATGACAGCCAAAAACTCATAATAATTTGGTAAAGGTAAAGGATCCCGTTAAACGCCCATTGAGAATACGGTGTTAGGCCCGTATTTTCTTGACCATCGGCACACTAGAGGTGATGTGGTCTGCATCACGCCGGCCGCCTTAACCTTCCCAGAATAATAATAATTTGAGAGATCCATAAAATGTAAACTAAATGCAGATTAAACAGCGCTGATGACATACCTTAACAATAGCTGGATCCAACGGAACACCCTCAGTGGGCTGTGGCTTTGGAGGTTCACAAACATGGAGATCTTTGATGTCATGGCCACGGAAAATGATGAATTCAAAGATCTCATTCCTAGGTGGCAACGGTCTGTCTGTCGGACGATCTTCCGTGCCAAAAGACCGTACTGTCAGAAAACATCACCAATGTTACATGCAACTGACAATTTATCACTATGTTAAAAACATCTTACTGACCAGTACAGCTAAATATGTCTGCGGGGACGTTATATCATAATCACTCCCCCCATTCACTCCTTATGGAGCATGGGAGCCACCACTGCAGCTTGGTCCTCTTGCTGGAAGCACCAAAGCATTTATGTGTTATGGCAGCAGTAGTAGTTTCTGTAGCAATTTGATTCACATCGTGAGGTTGCTAGCTCCATGCATAGCCTCTTATGACATGCCAAAGATAACAGTAGACCTATTCTTTCAAGGTGTCCCCAGTGACCACAAAAACAGGGCGGTGACCTTTTACAAACCACTGCCATTGAGAAAAATCATGAACATTATGACTACACATCGTTCTTAAATTTCATATGCACATTGAGTGCTAAAAGATTATCAATTTAAAGGTAATATATACATATATCGTGATGGGAAACAATGGCAAAGAAAACCTATCTGCTGTTGCCCTAAGACGCCACTAGGCGTAATGGCCACTGACTGCTTTGACGGTCGGTGGCTAAGGACGGAAGAAGAGAAGAAGAAGATATACATATATATATATATAACAATAAAAATGTAAAGCTTAAACCAATATATATATATATATATATATATATATATATATATATATATATATATATATATATATATATATATATATATATATATATATATATACTAGTGTAAAAGCCCGCCATAAGCACCAATACCTAACGGCAATTTTACTTATTCCAAAGTATTAAAAAAAACCCACTGTGCATCACCACAGTACACGAACTTCGTAGCAGCAGCGAGGACCCCAATGTGTGTATACGGGATCACACATTCTATAAATACATTTTTGTGCACAACGTCATTTGCGCATTCTACTTTGGTAAGTGTTACTATATTCGGGAGAGTACATATAAGGGAAACAATATAATTAATGTCTAACTTTCAACCAAAGTTGCATCCCTTAGCGTTACGTACTGACAGAAAAAGCTGGGGTTTTATATATAGGATACACACATATAATATTAATAATAGCCCCTTCAGTCATAAATGACTGGGAATGCACCCCTGAGGTGACAGCCTGTCATGAAGTGGCTTTAAGTTAGAGTCTGTCTGAGTACAGAGACAAGACACTAGTTATGAGAAAGACTGAGAAGATAGATTTAGAATGACAGTGAATGTGGAAAGATGAGACATAGCTCTGAGGGTGAGAACCGAGATTGACTCTCCCTCGCCACTTGTGACTTATGTAAGAGCTACTGTCTCACCACCTCCGACTACCAGAAAGGAGATAAGGTTTCACTAAAGTCCACAGACACAACTATACAGACAAGCATATAAGTACAGTATAGTTAAAGATAAATTGATCCAGTGTACATTTTATAGTTTATTAAACAACAAATCAAATCCACAGTAAACAAAATAAAGTGCGAGTTCGCACCACCTGGAAAAAGAACAATTTAAATGAAAGACAATATAAACAAACAATTCCACCCTCTCTTTCACACCTGCCTGGAAAAAAGGATTAAAAAAAAATCTCCTTGGTGGGGGTCTCTAACTAAGAGCCACCACTCCTGTCTACACTATATTTACTAACTAACACTCTATCCCACTGAAGGTGGATACTAAATAACTACTGTCTCAACCATTCTAGGCTGTCCTAAACCACTGATAATACACCACGAGCACTGCTACACTAATTGACTTTGCAGCGCTAACTCCACTAAGTCTTTATATATGCATCTACTGTTCCTCTCTACACTCCTTCCTTTCGCCTCTGCCTCAGTTCAGTGCCTCTCTGACACCACCGTTTTCGTCTGAGGATCTGATGAGTTGCTTCTCCGTCACTCCCCTCTTCTTGTTTGCAGTTTGGAAAGGTATGTTTTCCCTCTCTCCTTTCCTGAATACTGATAACGAGGGTCTGGTTCACTACAGCTATACGTTGTTGCCGAGGGCTGTAGTTGGTTTCACTGCTGATGACAATTCTTCAGATGCCGAGTTAACCCTCTTCGGGTTTCACTGCTTTATTGTGGCAGTATTATAAGCACAAGGCAACGTGCCTATTTGGTGTGCTTTAACGAGCTAAGAGCTCCTGATTTAAAGAACCCGTTCCCGCTGAGGCAAGAGTCCTCACTGCAAGAGAACTTCTTTCTTTCAGTGTTGCAGACGTACTGGTACAGGCGGTTTCCCGTTTTCTTCACTTTCAGTTATGTTTCGTGCCTCCTTCTTGTTAGAAGGCACCGTCCGTGGTAGGATTTTGGCTATCAATAAACTCCACCACCATAACCGCCAACAAGCCGTGACTGCTGTAGAAACAAAAAAATAACCACATCTATACAACAAGTCAAAATTCCTAAGACACTAGCCCATTACCCCCCCCCCAACTTCATCTACACCCTGGGGTTCCCTAAAAAAACTCTCTCCTACACACAAGAAATAAACAATGATTTCTGCCCACGGGTCAAACTAATTTACAGTTCACTCCTATCTATCTCCAGCACCAACTTAACTATCTGTCTGTTATGTGAACCACAAACACGGTCTGACCTGAATCTTTTGTGTGCGTGTCTTGTCCCTTTGGCGTCATAACATTAGCTTCGTTGAAGCGAAAATCCCCCGGTACAGGATAATTTCCCAGCTTTAACTTATTAAAGACTGACCAGGGAAGGTTATCAATTAAACACAATTATTTAACACTCTTACTACCCCATCTATGAAATATAAAATCCACTTCACCCCTGTCTCCTGACTACAAGACCAAGTAACACAACAAATTAATACACAACCATACCCGCATATATACACTACAAATTATCAATAATCACATTGAGGTTACACGGACCTCATAATTACATTATTGGGCTTAGTACTGACAAAGCTAAACTATCTCAAAAGCCGCTACACAAATCATAGATACTGCTACTTATTCATAGAAAAATTAAAGGCACAACTTACACTAACCTGGTTCTAGTTTCTGTATAAGATAGCAATTGATGGACTTCTGACTAATAAAAATTAAATTTAATCCCCGGAGAAAACTTACTCTAACGTGCTAAGCTCTTATATAAACGAACTTTCTACAACGCTAATTAAGTTATAGACATACCCAATAAATATAGAGTTTCTCGGACTGAGCAGACTATATGATGGCACTTGTGTCACGGCTGACTTTCTTGGGACCAGAGAGCGCTAAAAGATTTTGATGCTAAATATATAGTATAATATTCTGATGCAATAGATGCGGTGATTCATCGCGTTCGCGTCTATCTATCTGGAACCGCTTTAGACCATGGTACCTGTGACCTATTTTGATGCTTGCACATAAATTAAATCTGAACTCGTCCAATGATATCATAAACAAACCGATGACTCAGTGTTTACCAAGCCAGTCGCGAATTTATTTTTGCTCACACGTGAAAGAATACGTAATATTAGGCAATCCTCTGACCATTCTAGTTACCAGAATAAATTTTATTGGTTACAGCGCTGAACCTGGGTCGTGCTTCTCCCTCATCCCTACAATTAAACAGGGTAGGTGCGGGTGTTCGGATTTTCTCCTAACATCCGAAAATTAACCCAGACTAATAACTATGAACTCGAACGCCTAATAATAATAAAAGAACGCAATTAATTACGGGGGAAAAAATACTCGGGTGAGTTGAAAATAAAATAACCGTAACTCCTCACAATACCCCCCCCCCCCTTTCCTTCTAGGTCGGGCCTCCGGCCTAACTACTGTAATTTTCCTTTTCATACTGGTCCCTATCTATGCCCATAGAGCTGCCTGTTGCTAAAGTTTTAGGGTCCCAACTTGTGGTTACACCATTGCGACCGCAACCCAAATGGTCACTCTTCACTTTTCCTTTCATGCGTGTCCCCCGCTCACAAATTTTCTTAACAGTGCGCGGTAACCTATGATCACCGAGTGTTTTGGCCCCAGAGTGACCTGAATCAGGCTGACTGACTTGGCCAGAAATCGCTGTAACAGTGCATAACTGTTCACCGGTGGTTTTTGCTGCCGGGGCGGGTGTGCGATTGTTGTGTTCTGCTGCCATAAACATTGGCGTATCTTCCAGTAATAACCTGGAAGAGTGGTTTTTCGGAGATATTTCTCCGATGTTGGTTTTAGGTCCCAATTGGCTATCTACTGATAGAAAGCCAGAAGGTGGGAATCTTCCCTCGTCACCCTTCTGGGGCCCCGAGATATCGGGCCCTGAACTAAATAACGTTACAGACCGATAAGAGGCAGAGTTACCATAAGGGGCCGTTACTAAACTTCCGGCGCCTACCTGGTCTAATCTAACACTATAGAGAAGCTTATCGTCTAATTTCCAACCCGTGCCATCCCATGGGGGTCTAACTCCTCTCTTTCCTTACATCTACCCAATTTGGTTGGAGTAATAGGAGCGTTCAACCTCCTTTGGAAAAATTTGCTGGTAGCCAGCAATTCACTGCCCTCTGGTACACTTAAAGGATGCCTAGAGACTTCTACTTTCTCTACCATCTCTCCAGCAGTTCTCACTGGGTTGCGCCTGACCTCAGCGACATCCATTTCGATACTAGGCAGGGTGCATCTGGTTGTACTGTCTCTATTCTCGCCTCTTTGCAAGAGTATCTTTCGGTAAGCGATATAGTAGTGTGGTGGGGCCCATTTCTGTTTATAGGCGTACGGTCGCTCGGACCACTGTCCTCTTCCTTATGAGTAAAGTGCCGGTCATAAGGGGCTCCAGGGCTGGTTGGAAACATATGATCGCTCAGTCCAGGTCTTCTGCCCTATGAAGAGTGCGCTGGTCGGGTACATACGCAATACCGCTCTTGTCAGTATTTCCCTCACTTGAGGGAGTTAATACCATCGGGTGCCTAATTCCTGACAACAAAGAAGGTACTTCCAAAGTCAAAGGCGTCACCACTGCTTGGCCATCTGGCTGAACAGGGATGTCAAAAGGATACGTCTCTGCGCATAAAATTTCACTGTCTTTAGAGGTCTCCACCCTCTCCTTCGTAAGACAGGGCCGTAGGTGCTCCCGCTGGGCTCCGTGAACTAGGTACTCTCCTTTTTCACTTTCTGGGCCTGATGTAGGCCCCATTGCGTTAGCAAGGATCGGCGCGGGTGGGGTTCCCAAAACTAAGTAAGGGCTCCCGAGAATGAAATCATTGGCGGGCCGTGACATTACGGCAGCCTTGATTGTGCCACACACAAATTTGCTTTTAACCTCAATGTTCGCTATGGGAAGGCGCCACGAGGTACCTCTCTTCAAAACTCCCCCAATGTCGACCCTTTCCCCTGTCATCTGCCTGGGCTTCACCAAATGTCGGGCGACTATACTGGGGTAAGTAAGCCCTATGTCAAACAAACAAGTGGTGATAGTTCCATTCACTTCGGCTGGTCCACTATTAGAGAACAACTCCTCTGACCTGATAGGTTCTCAAGTATTCCCTTTTTTCACTCTTACGGGCCTTAAACAGGCTACATGCTGAGAGGGTGGTTTATTCAGACACCTGGACGTCCAATGGGAAGTAACTCGACAATACCAGTCATTCTCCCCCCTGTTTTTAGCGGGTTCATGAGCGGTCACTCCCTGTGATCTGTTAGGAGGCTGGGGTCGCATGTTATGACCGGAATGGGGCTCCTTGTGAGAAGGCCCCTGCTGCTGGTGAGCAGGAGAAGACGACTGAGACGATGACGCTCCTTTTTCCGGGGATGGCACATCCTGTGCCCTACGGGTGTGTCCTGGTGTTTCGGCCTGTGCCGTCTGAAACCTTTCGGCAAAGACAATAATCTGGTCGAGTTGCTGGGCGCCATGCTCTGCCAGATACCACCTCAAGTCGGGAGATATGGTTGCCTTCAGTTGTTCCGACATTACCAACTCTTCTATCCCTTCAAATGTTTTTGCCAGTCCTGACAACTCCCTCCAACGAGCAAGATAAGTCCTCAACCTTTCCGTGAACAGGGTGAAACTCTCTCCCTGTTCCGGCCGGCTCTCCCGGAACATTGGCACTTTCGTGGGGTCCACTGGAACCTTTGTAACAAAGCGTTAAGCAGTGCTTCAAAGTTATTCTGGTCGTCGATGATCATCTTGCTGTAGATGTCATACGCAGGACATTTTAGGGACTGAGATAACTTTAAACCCCAAAGACTACCATCTAGTCCATAAGACGTCGCCATACGTTCAAATTTCTCCAGAAAAATGGTGATTTTCTCATTCCCACTAGGGAAAGAGTCAAACGGGAAATTCATGGCTGCCATCTGGGGGCCTCCATGTCCTGAGGGGTCTGCCACCGCTGCTCTGGGGGAGTCTACATTCGCTGAACTGGCCCCAGAGGCTCTACTTTGCAGTTCCAGAGAATGCATGACAAGTTCATGTTGTCTTTCTGCGTCCCTGCCCTCTTTCTCTGCTTCCATTTTTCTCAAGTCCATCTCGGCCTCCTCTTTCTTTGCCTGCCTATTGTTTTCCCTTATCATGTATGCCTTAGTCTCAGCCTCATCCATTCCCATATCTTTAGCTGCCTCACGCCAGGCAGCTCGTAACTTGACCAATTCCGCCATCTTACCTGTAAAATCTGCAGTAACACACAATTACAGAGAAGGACCGTAAGGAAAAGAAAAAAAACTTCCCGTTACCTACTAGGAAATACTCCCTCTATATCCGCTATCTCTAACACAACCCAACTCAGACTAGCGCCAAATCTGAGTAATAACTACCACCGCTAACTCCGTTACCCACTGGTAACCTGGAAAAAATGGTTAAGAAGCTTACCCTAAAACCTGGAATTACCTTCCTGTTAAAGAAACAAATTTACGGTTAGCCATCAATTACCTCTGTCACCTAGAGCCTTATTACAACTACAATAACACTAGTCAACAAATTTTCAAAAGTTTTTTGTACCAGAAATTAAATATACCATTTCTTATTGATTTTGACATGCTGATTTCAAATATCATAATGAAATTCACCAATTGGCTCTGGTTTTTTTTTAAATGATGAATTTACATTACAGTAATACAAATAATGTATGCTTCTTTAATTCTTTGGGGTGAACAGCTAGTCTTTCTACTTTAGCATTATAAAAATTGTGGTTACATACTCAATTAATTGATATTTCAACATAAAATGATAGAAAAAATAAAAACATTATTTAAAGTTCACATATCATGTTTTTAAAAGGCACATTTGAACCCATTCAGTCATTATTCAGTCGCTATTCGAGCTCTCTTTGCTTGCTTCTTGTAGTCAATCGATGAGGTGTCTCTTGTCACAGTTCAACAGTAATCAGTAAGCATTGAAGGGCTCCAATTGCCTTGATACCTTGTCTCCATAGCAGCAATGTCCTGGTGAAATCGTTTACCATGCTCATTACTGACCGCTCCACCGTTTGACGTAAAGAAATCCAGATGAGAATCCAGAAAATGAATTTTCAAAGACATGTTGCAGCCAAGACTCTTATACTTCAGAAGGAGATTTTCTACAATTTCATTGTAATTATCAGATCTGTTGTTTCCAAGAAAATTGTCCACCACTGACTTAAATGCTAGCCATGCTGCTTTTTTCCTTGCCATGCAAACACGCAAAGAAACTCATCATCATGAGAAGTTTTCGAATTTGCGGACCAACAAATACTCCCTCTCTTATTTTAGCTTCACTCAGTCTTGGAAATTTTCTGATGAGGTATTTGAAAACCTCATCTGTTTTCTCCATTACCTTGACAAAGTTTTTTCATGAGACCCAGCTTAATGTGCAAGGGTGGCAACAACATTTTGCTGGTGTCGACAAGTGCTGGGTTCTCAACGTTCTAACTGCCAGGCTGCAATGACTGCCTGATTGGCCAATGTCTTCTGATGTAATGGTCACTTCGTGCACGGCTATCCCACTCACAGAGAAAGCAACAGTACTTGGTGTATCCACCCTGTAGTCCAAGCAAAAGAGCGACCACTTTTAAGTCACCGCAAAGTGACCAATGATGATGATCGTAGTTTATACACTTCAAAAGCTGCTTAATGTTTTCATACGTTTCTTTCATATGAACTGCTGACCAACTGGAATTGACGGTAACACATTACCATTATTCAACAAAACAGCTTTAAGACTCGTCTTGGATGAATTAATGAAAAGCCTCCACTCTTCCAGTATGTAATTGATTTTGAGGGCTGCCATTAAACCTCACCACATATATAACAGAAATTATTAGCACTGTTCACACATGTCCTAAGCATTTCTAACTACGATACTTTTGATAAGGACAAATGCACTAACAAAATTTTATCAGAGATAAGATATTTATACACAAAGGTGATGTAATAATAGGTAGGATTGCATCATCAACTTCTAGTTACATTTTTATTGGTCATTAGAAAAAATTATGCAATCGCCCACAACAGTTGCGTCATATATATATAAATTGACCGTAATTAAATAAACTAGTAGCATATATCTTGAAAACTAGAGCTAATCAACATTTTTTAATGTCATTTTCGTTTTCAGCACACCAAAATTAGTTAAGATCAAGCTATTTTCATTTCTGGTACATTTTGGTTGTTGACTAGTGTAATCGATAATGAATGCATCCTGTGGAAAAACTTATGACTGGATCAGTTGTAACAGCTCAGAGTCTAGGGGTTTAAAAAAAAGAAAATCTATTCTCAGAGAACTTCCTATAGAAACAATCTATGAATCTAGACAAGATCCCAGAATGATCCTGAAGACGCAGCCGCCCACTTGTCACGAAGTGGCTTTAAGTTAGAGTCTGTCTAGACAAGATTCGTTTTCTTTAGATTTATTGTGAGGCCAAAGTGCTTGCATGCTTGGGTGAAGCGATTCATCAAGCTCTGAAGCTCCTGTTGACTTTGACTGACGACATACATATATAGGATACATACATATACACACATATATATATTACAATTAAAATGTACAGCTTAAACTAAGCTTAACCTTTAGGACGCTGCCATCGACTACAGTCGACGAAGAAAACCTATGCTCTCCCAGCTGCAGTTGACCACAGTCGACGAACGGATATCTTCGTTTTCTAGTGTTAGGATGTGTGTCACGTGATATCACAGCCGGATGTTCAGTTTTAAACTTATATGGGAGAGAGTTAGCTTTCGTTTCTGATTTTTTGTTAGTAATGGATGTATTAGCGTTTATTTTCTGTGAATTTTTTTAATCGAAATGAATCGGCACGAACACGCGGGCATTTTCGCTCTAATTTTATTGGATTCTGACGCCATGAGGTAAGGATGAGATTTTTGTCTTTATAAGCGCTGATATCGGTTCTCAGAATATGTTTGATGGCCGAGATGGAAACGAAAGTAGAATGGCTTTTCTAGTATGTAAAATTTTAGGGGTTAGGATTATGTTTATTGGAAAGATTTAGGATTACGGCCGAATGTCACTGCGGACGAGGGCGTTTGTTGCTTTGCTACTGATGATGGGTGTAATGAAAAGATCGTCATTTGATTTGTATTGGTCTATTGGTCAAATGACTTTCATTGAGATGCAAGGGATATGGACTCTTCGTGTGTTGGTTATTTTTTTATTATTTTTTTTTTTATTTTAAAATTTAAAAAAAAAGTTTTTTTTTATTTTTTTAAATTTTTTTCTCGTTTTTTCATCTTTCCTTTCCTCTCTTCCTATCACATCTAACGTGTACACAAATAAATTTTATATCATCAGATTCATCATTCATTTATTTATATAAATTCCAAAAATGATAGCAATTGACCAAGAAACACAAAAACTATAGACGTTACAAGTCGCCCACTATAAAAATGGGGGGTTGTGAAAAAGAATGCAGCTGCAGGAGCATAGTTTCGGAAAAAGAATGCAGCGTGCTAAAGGTTTTAACTCTTTGACTCCAGACCAACGCTCTGAGCGTTGCAAAATTCAACACGCCGTGCCAGAGCAACGCTCAGAGCGTGGTTTTTAGTTTATCACGAATAAACCCTAAAAATCGTCCGCTTAATGCAGTTCATATATTAAAACTCGTAGAATGACTTCCGCTACTATTTAAACAACTAATTTGACTTTAGTTAATCAGCACATGTGCGTGTTTTGATGTTATTATCACAATTTTTGTGAAGATTCGCGTGTTTACGTTTTTCGTTGTTTTTGCTAGAGAAATATGTCACGCTTTATATTTATATTTTCTAAGTCTCCTAAGCAAATAATTGTGTCAAACTACTTTGAAACATTGCTAACATTGATGATGATTGTTTGGTAGTCACAGTTTGTTGTCAAAATACGGAATATATGCAGAAAAGCTTGACACACTAGATTTAGTTGATGAGTGGGCGTAGTCATATTCTGGCCGATCAAAAAGCAACAAAACTAGACCTACCGTAACATCTAATCACTAGTTCTTGGTAGAAGATGAAGCTAGGGATACTATTAAAACATTAAACAAGAGTAAAAAAGTATTTATATGACGTTATTCTTATTTATTTGTTTGAAAATTACGTAATGCACAATTTATTTTTTTCTTACAAAGAACCACGGAAAAACTGGTGCGAATAACACTAAATGTACTAATTTTGGCCATAAGCATGTTTTTTTTACTTTGTATATGGTATAACTTGACGTTTGAAGACTAAAAAGAAAGTTTTATTGTCTACGACAGTAATTTGTCTTTGGTAAGATCGTATTCTACAGTCAACTTTTTAGCGTTTTTCAATTTTACATGCAAAATGATTAAATTATACCGAACATACTTGTGTTAATACTACCACAGACATTATATATTTGAATTCTCTATTCATTTCCCTACAGTTTGGTATATAATAAGTACATGTTCAAAGGAAAATTCACAAACAAATTTAGACTGAAAGATGAACACTTCACTCTATAAAATTCTGCCCACAAAAAAAGTCTGGCACAGCGTGCAAAATAACTCTGGAATGAATGAGTTAATACTAAAAATATAAAACCATGTTCATACATTCTACTAAAATCATCATCATTTTTCTTTACGCTCCCTACAAGGCATAGAGCCACTACTGCAGCTGGTCCCCTTGTGGAAGCCAGCACCATATGCTCTTGCAGCAATGGGTTCACAGCCTCATATTAGTTGACTAGTTCGACATGCCTGAGGGTGCAGTAGTTCTAGTCCTTCTTTGTCTCTTCAACATTAAAACAAGATAAGTTATCACTAGGGCTAGGGGAGCCGCGCTAGCGTAGTGGTTACAACACCGCTCTGGCGACCGGGTGATTCAGGATCAAACCCGGGCGACGGCATTTGAGGATTTTTCGTCGACCGGGAATTGGACTGGATTAACTCGAGACCTGGCAACCACATTTGAAGGAGTGTTGTCGACCAGGGATTGGCGGCTCCTGAGCCGACCCAGCTGCATTGGGTACCTCCGAAATCGGAGAGTATTTGCCTGAATGGCGAGGGACACCTGTCTCTGTACAAGTAAAAAGGGATACTCACGTAAAATCAATGTCAGGTTAGACATAGTAATAACCTGAGATTTCGCCTCGAGTATTAGCGGGCGTACGAAAAAAAAAAAAAAAAAAAAAACTAGGGCTAGGATTTTAATGATTTTGAATCTCTTTTTTTGGTATAACCGAAACATTGATCAACATTGCTCAGCTGAATATAATTGTGTTTATAAAAAAACTAAGCTGATTTAAGAGCCTTTCTTAATTCATTATTTTGCATTTTTTGTCACGTTTGGGCATTTTTTAAATTTTCCGGTCATTTGAAAGCAATTTCTTAGTTATTATTTTGCATATTGAGACTTTTTCAATAACAATAGTCAATTTTTGGTGTTAGCCCGTTCTTACTTATGGTTCTTTTAAACAAATGTCTTTACTTCACTGTTTTCCCCATGCCGTTTAATAATTTTTCCTAAACCCCTGAAAACAAATGCTGCTTGCAAATTTTGGATTTCTGCCTAGTGCCACTACTTCCTTTGAGAAATCAGCAGTTCTATTAGCGGATCAAATACATATAATGAAGAAATTGGTAAATGACTTAGACAGTGTGAATGAAAACGTGGGAAAAACTGTGCGCGCATTTGAAACAAATATGTGAGATATGAAAAGCTGTGCTTAATTTCAGATGTGCTATCGGGGAAAATCTTTACCCTTGGTGAATTTTCAGCGGACTTAGAACCAACTGATGTAGTTTATTTCAAGTATGCTCCTGTGGTGTCAGTAGTAGTGGAAAATAGCTTTTCAGTATTTAAAGCTTTGTTGAAAATAGAAAATCATTCTGTAAGAAGTTCACACTATGTGATGATAGGAAAAGACAAATTTACATTACCACAAGCGAAAAGTTCCAAAAAGAAAGGAGTGACTTCAATCATGCTGACAAATGAGTGGTCTTTGATTTCAATACATCAAGTTTTTAAGTTCCCTGATATTGTGAGAGCTCTCAAAATAAATAAGAGATCAAAGATGACACAGACAGGCTCAAGATATATAGCCTACATGGCAGAAGCTTTTCTAACATCAACAATCAAAATTTACTTCTGGTTAAAAATTAATGGGGATGACAACAGAGAAATAAAAAAGGTGAGGAGACGAACTGATCTATGTTTGCAGAAACGGATGTATGAAAAACAGCAGAGGTCCTTTAATTTACGACCCATGCACTTATTAATTCTGAATGAGTGAAATATTTATCAGGATATGATAATCATGAACAACATATCCATTCAATAAACACTGTACATCATCTACTGTTTGCCACCGATTTCTATCTTTTTGACCATCTTCTTCAGCTCGGTCCATGAGACCCCCTCTTCCAACACGATAACGTATGTTTAAAATATACACACGTGTGTTGCGGCAATGTCAGTTTTATTTGTCGTGACAGTTATGAAGGAGAATACTTATGGATGCTTTGTTGGGACTGCATTCCAGGTTTAACACCTGGTAGTCAACTTCCAGTCTACCCAGCTCTTCTGTAACTCTTTAAATCCATAATTATTTTCCACCCTGTGCCATAATTATTTTTTGAAGAATTCTAAACGGTGAAGTGTACTGACTTTTAGTGTAAATTTTATGTTAATCTTTTTCTGTGAACATGTACTTATATACCAAACTGTAGGGAAATGGATAGAGAATTGTAATATATAATGTCTTGTTTGGTATACTTAAAACATTTTGCATGTAAAATTGAAAAACACTTAAAAGTTAACTGTAGAATACGATCTTACCAAAGACAAATTACTGTTGTAGACAATAAAACTTTCTTTTTAGTCTTCAAACGTCAAGTTAATCCATATACAAAGTTAAAAAAAACATGCTTATAGCCACAATTAGTACATTTAGTGTTATTCACACCCGTTTTTCTGTGGTCCTTTGTAAGAAAAAAATATATTATGCAATTGTGCATTATGTAATTTTCAAACAAATAAAGAAGAATAACGTCATATAAAAACATTTTTAGCCTACTCTTGTTTAATGTTTTAATAGTATCCCTAACTTCATCTTCTACCAAGAACTAGTGATTAGATGTTACGGTAGGTCTAGTTTTGTTGCTTTTTGATCGGCCAGAATATGACTATGCCCACTCATCAACTAAATCTAGTGTGTCTAGCTTTTCTGCACAGATTCCATATTTTGACAACAAACTGTGACTACCAAACAATCATCATCAATGTCAGTAATGTTTCAAAGTATTGACACAATTATTTGCTTAGGAGACTAAGAAAATGTAAATATAAAGCGTGACATATTTCTCTAGCAATAACAATGAAAAACGCAAACACGCGAATCTTCACAAAAATTGTGATAATAACATCAAAACACACACATGTGCTGATTAACTAGTCAAATTAGTTGTTTAAATAGTAGCGGAAGTCATTCTATGAGTTTTAATATATGAACTGCATTAAACGGGCGATTTTTAGGGTTTATTCGTGATAAACTAAAAACCACGCTCTGAGCATTGCTCTGGCACGGTGCGTTGAATTTTGCAACGCTCAGAGCGTTGGTCTGGAGTCAAAGAGTTAAGTATCATGGCGGTAGTCCTATTGGCAATAATGTCTCTCCCCAACTTCCTATTTCTAGTGCTGCTTATCAAATCTCCTACAGACTTCTTCCCGTAAGATGAAATCAGACTGAATTAGATTATGGATTCATGATGGGTAAGTTTATTGTTTGTTATTTATAACGTTATGTGCGATGCTGCCTTGCGGTATTTTTTTGGATTTACTATGTATCAATAAGGTGGGAAAGGGGTAGGGTTAGAATTAATGTTAGGTAATGTCTTTGTTTAGGTGTGCTCTAACCGTTGATGAAACCACAACAAAACGTGCACCGTGTAGTAGGTCTATGTGCAGTTTACTATGATAATTACGACGAAATCGACTCCGTAGGTGAGCGTGATGACACTGCATGTGCAGCACTTTTGCGCATGTGTGAAACGTCAGATGTGCTTATGGTAACAGTGTATGGCAAGTTATGATTGCAGTCGAAAAAGAGATGACATGCGACAAATTTAGCCAGGTAGTTATCTATTCGGCGACCAATTGAGTTAGCCGCGTAGTTATGATTAGATTTAGAAATGCTAAACCTAACACAAAAATTCTATAGGATTAGAGTTTTTTGTGTTAGGTTTAGCATTTCTAAATCTACACCCAGCTCTAATTCTAACCCGTAATGACAGTGTCGACTTAATTGACTGTGGATATCGATTTGGGATAAACGGAGGACACAGCCCACGGTGGTTCCTTTCAACCATTTTATGCTGCACAATATGCTTGTATTGATTTGCAGATGTAGGCCTACAAAATTTGTATGCTTGTTCTTGTAATGCTATGGCACAGACAATATAGGTCTAGGACTATGGAATAAAAGGCTAAAACTAAAAAAAAATTGTAATAAAAATTTATTTCTAAATATAAGGAAATATTTAGGCTACTGATATTTGGTTTATATAAATTATCGGGGTCCGTGTTCAAAACCTGGTGGCATCACGCTCCAGTCTACTCAGCTGTTAATGGGTAGCCTACTTGACTGCTCTAAGTCAGGGAAAGCAAAGAGTCAGGGAACTGGTCACCTCACTTAATAAAGCTGAACATAATACAGACTTTTCTACGGCAGTATCTGCTATGGGAATAACGGTTGACATTATAAATAGTTGGCCCTTTGGTTGATATGACCTTTAACAAACCTCAAGAGATGCAGTGAAAAGGAGTAAACGGTAGACTTATTTGGAAGATTTCAAGTGGAATAATTTAAGTTCACTATTAGTTCTCCTGTCAATGATCTATGCCATTCATTCAGTGTGATCTTTTCTACTCTAAATCTCTTTCCACCAAATGTGTAGGTTGTAGACCCTATATGCAATCTAACCTGCCGCTTCTCAAAACATGACCAGCAATACTGGAATAGCCTATATTTCTAATGATTTTCCTTCGCATGCTGCCCTATTTCAAGATTATCAACATCACATTTCACTTTATAGCCTACTTCCACTTGCATGATTCGTATATTACTATATTGTCTTATAAGCCTAAGCAGCATCAAACTGGCTAAGCTGTTAAGAGCGTATTCCTCTTGCAACAGTTACCAGAATCTAAACCTCGTAGTGTCATGCTCCAGTCTACCTGGCTGTTAAAGGGTAAGTGACTATGCTCTTCAGTTAAAGAAGGCAAAGGCAGCATGGAAAGAAACTGGTCACTCCACCTCATAAAAATGCTGGACCAAGTATGGCAAGTCTCCAATACTTCCCTTACATCAGTATCCTCAATGATACTACTATTACGTTTTGTTTTGTGGGCCACCTATATAGGCCCCTAGGCCTAAGTAATATAGGTGAATTCTTCAATTACGGATTATGAGTTGTGCATTCAATTTTCTCCTAATGCAACTTAATGCTGTGTATTGCACTTCCATTTAATGCTGCGCTATTAAGTGTAGGCCTACCCATGTAGGCCTACTTACTAGGCCTATTATTTTTTCTAAATATTCTGTATAACTGTTTTGTTTGTGGCCATCAACAAAACCATACAAGCTGAGCACATACAACAGTCAAATAGGCCTACCAAGTTGTTAGGCCTATGTATCAAACTTGAATTTATTAGGCTACACTAATTGACGATTTACTGCTAACGAAAATCCCTTAGGCCTACTTATCGCAACACTGCTTAAAATTATGTTCAATTTTGCACTTTGCTATACATGACACAAATAACAATAAAAGAATGTTCTGTGAAGTACTGTGCAAACCTTTAGCTAAAGCTACCGTTGCTTCATTTGGGTCGATTGTATAAAGTGTTCCTTCGTATCGAATTTCTGCTTTAGATATCAGACTTATTTTACTTCCAAGATATGGCACTCCAGTGGGTGCAGGAACTCCAGCTGGTCCTGGTACGCTCTGACCTTGGCTCATGACGAATTTGCCGAAACGCTTAGCCTCAAACGAGATGCCGGCGGATAGTTATCGATATCTCCTTGTATCAAAAATGGCTATCATTTTGGATTGTTGTAAACCGGATGTATAGATGGCGCGGATGTTGCTATCCCACAGTTCATTTTGCTGCGCATGCGCAATGCAATTTTATTGGCAGGCTAAGGAAATGGCGGACCAAGGATCTATAGATGATCTCCTCTCCAAAGAAATTGACCAAAACAAAGTCTCTGCGCTGGTAGGGTCACTCGAATCACAGTTAGCATCTACTGCAGGCAAGGAATCTCATAATATAGTTTCAGGGTCTTCATTCAACAACAACCATATCACTGGAAATGCTTCTGTAGCTAATGTACCGAATACCATAACAGTATCAGCAAGGCCACAACAGACTGTTGTGAATATTCAGAACATTGGAACACAACCCCAAGTGATAGCTTCAAACAAAGTTGTCCCCAATAACTCCACACTTATAAACTCATCAGTTAAAGGAAACGTTAGTAATCCCCAAATAATTGGTATTTCTTCCATTATAAATGCAAACTCTCAAAATAGAACTAATCCAGTGAACTTGAATGTAACTTCTGTAGGCCTATCAAACACCAGTGCATCACCTTTAGTGTCTAAACAACTTATTACTAGCAGTTCGCCATCAATACGAATAGTCACAAATAACTCAAAGCCCCAAACCTTAGTGCCGCATACTCCAATCCAGGTGTCAAATACACAGTTCTTTAATGGTACTTTGTCTCAGGGTGCTACAATGGTTCGACAGGCACAACCATTGACCAGAGTAAATATTAGTGCATCTGGCGCAAGCACGGCAATGCATAATTTGGCCACAATCGCTGCTGAACAGAAGCCATTGACAGTGTTACCTAATGGTAGTACTCATTTACAGAGTGTGCAAAGCAAAGATGGATCTGTGATACCTCAACAGATTATTGTAAAAAGTGAAGCAAATCATACTGTTGTGAAAAGGGAGCTCAGCCCTCTTGTGAAAAATGTTATTTCAATGCCGAATTCTGTGATACAAGGATTGTCACAAGTGCGGCAACCTGCTCCAATAATAACTAGTGGGAATCAACAAATTATCAAAGGAGCTTCTAGTGGTAACAATCCTAATGTTGTTACTGTTCGAGGACCCACACCTATCTCACAGCAGCATGTGGTTGTAAGAGCCAGTGTTGCTACAACTTTAGCGAACTCTTCACCAGCTGTTCAAGTAGTAAATGCCTCACCAGCAATAAGGCCTGCCGTAACACCTCAAATTCGACCGGGGCAAGTACGTCTTCAGCAACCAAACCTAGCACCAAGGCAGCAGACATCGCAGACGGTAAGTTACTCGCCTATGTACAGTGATGTTTCCCTGTTAAGTACAGTATCATTAATTATTTTAAATATACATCGAGAAACGTGGTTTTAGCACAGCAGTAATGAGCCTTTTATGCGTTTAATATGACCTTACTTGTTTATTAATTAAGTCAATAATGGTATTGTTTTCTTTTAAGTAAAAAAAAAAAAGGTAAAGGATGCCATTACATGCCTGTTGAGGCATATTGGGAATATGGTGTTAGGCCCATATTTTCTTGACCATTGGCACGCAAGGGGTGATGTGGTGAATCCAATAAAATGAATGAGAATGCCTTAGTGACCATGCATTAACAATGCTGGAATATCAGATTCTGTTATCAGCTGTTGCTTTTAATGTCTTGTTTTGCATCCTTTAGTAGCAAATGGCAGTTTGTCTCATCAGAGGCTCCTGGGAATTACATGACACAGACTGTTCAATACTGTACTCAGTGAGACAATCCAGGGAAAAAGAAAAGAGGATAGACCACAGTTACACTGTGCAGAAAGTATTCAGAAATGCAACAGACAGACTGTCACAGTGACATAAAAACTGGCACAAGATAGGCAGATATTGAAACAGATAATAAAGCATTCAGCAGATGATGTTAACCTAGTGATCGCCTATGTTATATGACAAATGAAGAATGGCTTCCATTAAGATCTAGGCGGTTGAGATCTGATAATAAACAAAGAATGAAACCTAAAGCCGTGAATAATAAACAAGTCTGTGGCAGGCACTTGTAAGAAAAACTGAAGGAAAACACTAGACAACAGAAAATTACCTGTCAGGGAAAGCTTGCCTGTAATTCAGTAGTTATTGCTGTAGCAATCCTTGTAGGAACCGCTAATAGAGTACGCAAACATACTAAGCCAAAATGCGAAGTGTAGTGCACAAGAGTTGTCATCTGCATAATAGTTCTGCACTTCTTGACTTTTTTTTTCTCAGAAACTATTTTATGGAGAAACTGAATGTATAATAATCAGATTTTCTAGTAATCATGTTAACTCATTCCGTCCAAACTGACGCGTCACGCGCCAGATAGGAGTTCTGATCCATCCATGGCGCGCCAATGTGATATATGTCGAATTAGAACGGAAAGTTATAAAATACCTAGCAACTAGCCAGTTTTTAAATCATTTCATTACATCTGGCACATGTTTGTGGACATTTATGAGCGGAAAAAAAAATCTGTGAAACTAAAATTGTGTGTTTTATATCCATTTCTAATCCTTTGTTTACAAACAAAATGGATCGATGTGGTTTTGAGAGAAAAAAATCATAAAAATTACATCCATGAAGTGATAGTGATAAAAGTTTCCAGATATGTTTCAAACTAAATGTGCACTGATATTCTTAATATTTTATTGCCGTACATTAATTGGGAACTGAAAAGTTTAAGTATACAATTTTATTTAATTTTTTAAACATTTTTTTTCCGTCCATGGCGCGTGGCGCGCCAATGTGATATATGTCGAATTAGAACGGAAAGTTATAATATACCTAGCAACTAGCCAGTTTTTAAATCATTTCATTACATCTGGCACATGTTTGTGAGCGGAAAAAAATCTGTGAAGCTAAAATTGTGTGTTATATATCCATTTCTAATCCTATGTTTACAAACAAAATAGATCGATGTGATTTTGAGAAAAAAATCATAAAAATTACATCCATGAAGTGATAGTGATAAAAGTTTCCAGATATGTTTCAAACTAAATGTGCACTGATATTCTTAATATTTTATTGCCGTACATTAATTGGAAGCTAAAATATTTAAGTTTAAGTATACAATTTTATTTAATTTTTTTAAACATTTTTTTTAAATGTCTACACTTCACAAGACATAACACACACCTATTCATATCAATTAATTATATGAAGCAATTCATAAGATTCTCCAGTCAATTTCACACATTTAAATGTATAACACAAGTACCTACCAAACTTATGTATTTGTCCACTGTCTGTTTTTAAAACCTCACTTGTCTGAAAAAATTGCATCCATTTTCGGGCCTGGGTAAAACCCAAAAACAGCCTGGGAGAGAATGAGTTAAACCTCTGAACTAGTACAGGATGTGAGATTAGTCAGCTAGGACATATAGACTTTTGAAAGCTTTTACACTTGCAACTATGGTACTATCAAATAACTTGATATCACACTTTAGGCTTCATTACATTGCTTTTAAAAACTGGAAAAGATGTACAAATATTAATTTAAAACATTGAAACACTTGTATCTGAGTGGTTCAAATAATTACTGCATGCGTAACTTCATATTCTGACCGTAAACATCCCCCTTTGAGTAAACTTCTGCTAAGCAGAATATCTCAATCAGCTGAAGTATGTTAGATAGTCCCTCCCAGTGACTTCTACTTATCCCGACTGCACTTTATTTAGAAGTGAGAGATCCCAAGTAAGAAAAATAACTATTTCCAGTTTGATATTCTTGCCCTGCCCCCCGCCCCCCCCCCCCCCCCCCCCACTAATTACTAGCTTTTAAATGCACCTTTGTCCAAGATTAATGATTGTGTTTTCCTTGAGAGAGGCAGGTAAGAAATGGGCAAATAAAAAGAATGTTTGCGTGAGATTTTACGCACACACTAAACACAAGTTGGAGGGGTTTTTTTAAACACTTTCAGATTTGCTTACTCACTGGGAGTAATCGCTAGCATTTTTATTTAACTGTAATTATTCCTTTTCCTGTACTCAGCAGGGCACATTCACCATCCCCCAGGGCACTGTTTTGATGCGTAATGAAAGTGGGCAGTTTGTACTCGTTTCAGCCCCTCAGACAGTCCTTCAGCAGACTCTCAACAGCAACCGAGTCATCACTACAGTGGCTCCCAGCAGCTATCGGATACAGAATGTTAGGGTATTTTCATAAAATATTATTTAACCTGTAAAGAAGCTCAGAGGAGTGAATGAAAGGGAGGTTAGAGGAGTAGGAGAGAGAAGACTGGTTATTTTTATTTTATGTTTCTTTAATGTCCTTCAGAGTGTAACCATTTCTGCATGCTACTTCACCATGTGGCCCCCTCCCCAAGTTCACCATTTAAAAAGACTAAATTTCATCATTTTAATTTGCGCTCCTTATAGGGCATGTAGCCACTACTGCAGCTGGTCACATGGCGGGAAGTCTGCACCGAGCATTCACATGCTCCTGTGGCAGTGGTTTCTGTGGCAATAGGTGTTACATGATGATGTTGCCAGCCCCATGCACAACCACATGTTAGTCACCTTGTACGACATGACTGAGGGTGGAGTAGTCCTGTTCTTTCTTGTCTCTTTAGAGACTCTGGGAACTACATGGGGCAAATAAGAAATTTGACATGATTTTTTTTATAATTATTATTTTAAAAAAAATTTTTTTGGTTTATAATATTTTGTGTAAACAAGGGGCTATGGTGCATATATTTCCAGTCATGTAACATAGTTTGGGACACACCTTGAGGATCATTGGAAACTTTTTGTTACCTTGTCTCATTTGTTTAGATAGGTCTTGACTAATTTTTGTTGAATCTGAAAGGAGTTCATGGGCTGATCACTGTTGCAAATAACCAGATGAAACATCCATATGTTATGTGACCTGTTACCCAAAATGTATCATCCGTGCAACACAAATGAGATTATTTTGTCAGAGGAGAGATAATAAGAAATCATGAGGAATGAAGAAATTAAGTGCAGGAAGGAAAGTTTACAAGATCTGGTAATGAATTTCTTTGCTTTGTTTGGGTTTGCTTAGCCTCTGACAACTCAAGCGCCAGTAAGGACTTCTGGGGGTGGCCAGACTATTGTTACTATCCAACCTCAGGGGCAAACACAACAGCAGCAAATTCAGGTTCAGGGCCAAGCTGTATCTACAGTTGTCCCTACCACAAACTTGCAGCAGCAGCAGTCATCTGGTCCAACAACAGCAATTACTGGCCAGTCATCACTGACCATTGGTCAGCCAACCTCAGTCACCAGTGGAGTCACAGCAGCATCTGGAGAAATGAGTAAGTTTTATAGTCTTCTGTAAACTAAAGACATTTATCATTAGTGTCATCAATATCTTCAAGTGCTGCACTGACTGATGTAAAAGATTCTGTCTGACTTAGCTTCAAGTCCCTAGTGTTAATCGCCATTACTGATTTTGACAATGTCCTATCACCCGTGTGTTACCGGGGCCCGAAAGGGGAGCAAAGAATAGTAACACTGTACCTTACCATGCATGTCGTAAAAGGCGACTAAGGAGGGTTGGGCATGGGGCTGGTTACCCCATCCCGTAAAAAACAATTTTTACCAACAAAACTTCAACAAACATGGACAAGTCAAATAAAGAATATAAATCAACTCGGCCGCCCAAGACAGAAGAAGGTCCTCTGGAAAGGAGGCGCATGAAGCAACCTAGAGAAAGCCGAAAGGAGTCTGGGTTGCCGACTAACCTTTTTTCGTCTAGGAAAATCTCCAGGATTGGCACCTGGAATGTTCACACTCTGTGTGAACAAGGGAAAACTGCACAGGTAGCAGCAGAAATGACAAATTACAGGATTGATATCCTGGGTCTCTGAGACACGGTGGAAAGGCATAAAGAAGAGAAGATTGATCACAGGAGAAATGGTGTTGTCCTCAGGACATAAGGAAAGAGCCCACCACAGTGAAGGGGTGGCTCTAATGCTGTCTAAGGAAGCACAGAGGGCACTAATTGAATGGGAAGCAATGGAACCCCAAATTATAACAGCAAGGTTTAAATCAGCCAAAAAGAAAATAAATATAAACATCATCCAGTGTTATGCACCAACAAACGATAAAGAAGAATCTGAGAAAGAAGACTTTTACACCAGACTACAAAATGTCTGGGACAATAAGAAAAGAAAAGACATCACAATTTTGAGGGGGGACCTAAACGCGAAAATAGGAACAGACAACACTGGCTTTGAAGAAATCATGGAAAAGCATAGATTGGGTATGATGAATGAGAATGGGGAACTACTAGCTAACATCTGTGCTTCAAAACAACTAGTTATAGGAGGAAGCATATTTCCACATAAAAGAATACATAAAGCAACATGGATATCACCAGACCACAGAACTGAGAATCAGATTGATTACATATGCATAAGTAAGAAGTTTAGGTCATCATTGCATGATGTGAAAGTATGTAGAGGAGCAGATGTTGTATCAGACCACCATCTTCTGTTGGCTAAAACAAAATTAAAACTCAAGAAATTTACAACAGCATATAGCTATAGACAACAGTATAATGTGGGATATCTAAGAAATCAGGAAATAAGAGAACAATTTTCAGTTGCAGTATCCAACAAATACCAAGTACTCCAACAGCTGGAAGATGAAGCAGATACGGAAGAGCACTGGCAACAAGTAAAAAATATATGGAACGAGACGTGAAGAAGTACTGAGAAAAAGAGAACATCAGCACAAAGCATGGATAACAACAGAAACCATTAGTAAGATAGAAGACAGGAAAAACAAGAAAGCAGATTTAAACAAGCAAAACCAGAAGCTCCAAAGCCAAGGCTCATGAAGTGTACATAGAAGCAAACAAAGAAGTAAGAAGAAACATCAAAAGAGACAAGACGAAATATATTGATGATTTGGCAAGGGAAGCAGAGGAAGCTGCAGCCAAAGGAAATATGAGGGACCTGTACAACAACACAAAGAAGCTAACAGGGAAATATAAGCAAGAAAATGGCCTCATAAAAGATACAAATGGAAAATTGCTTAGTAATATACAAGAACAAATGAAGAGATGGACAGAACATTTTGAGGAACTTCTCAATAGACCATCTCCAACTAATCCTCCAGACATCCAGCCAGCAGAAGAGGAGCTAAAATCAGCTGTGAACGACCAAGTAGAGAAGAAATAAAGAAAGCCATAAAGCTTCTGAAAGATTACTATCAGTGCCAGGATCATCAGAATCATCCTTGAGAGATTAAAAGAGTCCATAGACAAGCAACTGAGAGATGAACAAGCAGGTTTTTGACAAAACAGATCCTGTACAGACCAGATAGCCACATTGAGAATAATAGTGGAATGGAATGGAATTCACCGCTATACCTCGGATTCGTGGACTATTAAAAGGCATTTGACAGTGTAGACAGAATCGCTTTGGAAATTGATGAGGCATTATGGAGTTCCCATGAAGATCATTAACTTAATAAAGAAGACCTATGAAAACACGACATGCAGAGTTCTTCATGAAGGACAACTTACAGAACCGTTTAGGATTAGAACGGGAGTGAGACAGGGATGCCTCTTGTCTCCATTTCTTTTCTTACTAGCAATAGATTGGGTTATGAAAACATCGACATCACACAACAGAAATGGAATCCAGTGGAATCTGACTAAACAGCTTGATGATCTGGATTTTGCAGATGACTTGGCTCTTCTGTCCCATAACCATAATCAGATGCACGAGAAAATGAAAATTCTCGATGAGAGGTCACAACAAGTGGGCCTGAAAATACACAGGGAAAAGACAAAGAATATGAGAATAAATGCAAGAAATGATAACAAGGTTGAACTTGAAGAAACACCACTAAAAGATGTAAAATCATAATATCTTGAAAGTAATATAGACAAAGTTGGAGGGACAGACAGTGATATGAAAATAAGAATACAAAAAGCAAGAGGAGCTTTCATTGCATTGGGAAACATATGGAGAACAAGAGAAATCAAGTCCAACACGAAAATGAGAATCTTCAACTCAAATGTGAAGTCAATCCTATTGTATGGCTCTGAGACATGGAGAGCAACAAAAACAACAACCAAAAAGCTGCAGAATTTTATAAACGGGTGCTTGCATAGAATAGAAGGACTGAAATGGTATGACAAAGTCACAAATGTGGAATTGATGACAAGAACCAGACAAGTGCCAGTGGAACAAGAGTTGAGAAGAAGAAGCTGGCGATGAATAGGACACACATTGAGGAAACCTGTTGATAGCATTACAAGGCAGTCCTTGTTCTGGAATCCACAGCGAAAGAGAGGCAGAGGTAGACCAAAAAACAGATGGAGAAGAGAACTGGAAAAAGAGATGAAAATGATGAGGAAAACATGGAAAGAACTTGGGCGGATGGCACAGGACAGGAAGACTTGGCATGTGTTTGTTGAAGGCCTATGCTCCTTGGGGGCTAAAGGGATTTAGAGCAGCAACAACCTGGGCCTGTTGGTGGCCGTCCTTCATGCAGTGTCCCAACTCTGGTTCATGCTTAGCGTCTTGGCCTCCACAGTTCTCCGCCAAGTTGTATTTAGGGGGCCTCTCTTTCGCCTTCCTTCTTGGGTCCATTGCATAGCGATTCTTGCGATATTGTCAGAGTCTTGTCAGGGGACATGGCCATCCCAGTTCTAGCTATTATGGCGTGCATATCTTCTTGATTACTTTTTAGTAGGCAGTTCTTGGTTGGTGATGGTAATCGGACAAAAAATTTGGAGAATTTTCCTTTAGGCAGGTTGTGTGGAAAAGAACATTTGTGCATTTCCTTTCCTGTTGCTCGCCAACTGTACAAAAGTACAGAAAGTACGCAGTTCTCAAATATTATGCATTAGATGTTTGTACTGTACTGGGAAGATTTCCAGGTGTTTGTTTATGTGTATGCCTTATGCCTGTATGTTTGACTATGCGAGGGTGTTTCCTATCAATATCTGAATATTTTCTGCCTAGTGTATCTTTGGTTTACTTCTTTTTCACCTTCCTGAAACAGTACTTTATTCTGGCAGAGAGGATGGTCAGCACAACGAAGGTGTAGCCATTATCCTGAAGAAAGGAATGGAAAGGTCTTTACTAGAATGGAAACCCATCAACAACAGACTGATAAGAGCAAGACTAAGAGGGAGGTTCACCAACACCACAATTATACAATGCTATGCACCAACAAACGACAGCGATGAAGAGATCAAGGACGAGTTCTATCAACAGGTACAAAAAGAAATGGAAACTACACCCAGTTACGATCTCATAGTAATGGGAGACCTAAATGCGAAAGTGGGAGCACACAATAATTATAACGAAAGAGTAATGGGGAAATGCGGCAGTGGAACAGCAAAGGAGAATGGGGACAAACTAATAAGCTTCTGCAGTATTAACAACCTGGTCATTGGAGGAACACTTTTTCCACACAAGGAAGTGCACAAGTTAACATGGGAATCACCAAATGGACGAGACAGAAACCAAATTGATCACATAATGATCAATGGCAGATGGAGACATGCACTACAAGACGTGAAAGTAAGAAGAGGTGCAGATGTGGGAAGAGATCATCACCTAGTAGTAGCAAGACTGAAAGTGAAACTCAGAGCTGCTGGACCAGTTTGCAGTCAAACAGAAAAGATACAACATCACGAAACTGAAGGCTCCCCTCACCAGAAAAGCTTTCGTGGTCGACGTAAAGAGAAGATATGAGATTATCAAAAGCCAGGAAAGAACAGAGACTGATGATGTTGACCAGAGATTCAACACCATCTCAACAATATACAAGGAAAGCAGCAAGTCATGCTTGGGATTTAAGGAAAGAAAGAGCCAAGACTGGATAACACCAGATACGCTAAACACCATAGCGAAGAGAAAGGAAATGAAAAGAAAGAAAACAGAAGCTAAGTCTCCCAGATTCAAGGCAATGTATAGTGAACAGTACAGTCAGCTGGACAAGGAAGTTAAACGTCAAACCTGTGCTAACAAAAGGACATTTCTGGATGACCTTGCAAGACAGGCAGAAGAGGCAGCACTGAGAAATGAACAAAGCACAGTATACAAAATAACTAAAATCATCAGTGGAAAACGAGGTGCAAACAATATTACATTAGTAAGAGATAAGCAAGGAAATCTCATCACAACAGTAGAGGGACAGGAAACAAGATGGGCAGAGCATTTCAGAGAAACTCTGAATAAGGAACCACCAGAGACACAATTGAATGTTCCTGAGGCTGAAAATGATCTAGATGTTAATACAGACATCCCATGAAAAGAAGAAATCATCACAGCAATCAAAGGGTTAAAGAATGGAAAAGCTCCTGGTCATTATAACTTAAATGCAGAGCTATTTAAGACAGACCCAGAGCTAGCAGCAGAACTATTAGAACCACTATTTGCACAAGTCTGGAAAACAGGGACAACACCAACAGAGTGGAGAAAAGGAATAATTGTCAAATTGCCCAAGAAGGGAGATCTTGCAGACTGCAATAATTGGAGAGGAATAACTCTTCTCTCAGTTCCCAGCAAAATGCTAGGCAGGATAATTATACAGAGAATCTCAAAAGCAGTAGACCACAAACTGAGGAAAGAACTAGCAGGATTTAGAAAGAACAGAAGATGTGTAGATCATATATTTACCCTCAGGAACATTATAGAGCAGTGCTCAGAATGGCAAAGACAGTTGTACATTAATTTCGTTGATTTTGAAAAGGCTTTTGACAGTATACATAGGGACAGTTTATGGAAAATACGAGGGCTTATGGAATTCCAAGCTGCATAGTGTCAATCATAAAAAGCCTTTATGCCAACTTTACGTGCAGCATTGGGCAGAGCAACCTAACCTTTGAAGTGAAGACAGGAGTATGACAGGGATGCCCCTTATCAACCACTCTATTTTTAACAGTCATAGACTGGGTGATGCGCCAGACAACAGAGGGCAATCCAAGAGGAATAAGATGGACTACATTTTCTACATTGGAAGATCTGGAATATGCAGATGACATTGCACTGCTAGCACATTCACATCAACACATCCAGGAAAAAACGGATAGACTTAATAAGTATAGCCAGCAGGTGGGCTTGAACATCAACCTAAAGAAGACAGAGGTCATGACGCTCAATGTGAGCAACCCTGAGCCCATATCAGTAAGGAATCAGCAACTGGAACAGACAGATGCCTTCACATACCTAGGATGCATAGTAACACCAGACGGCGGAGCAAGCAAAGACATCAACAACAGAATGAACAAAGCAAGAACAGCCTTTTTTAGTCTAAACAACATTTGGAAGTCCTCTCAGTACAGCACAAGCACAAAATTAGGATTATATCAGAGCTGTGTGCTTTCTGTGCTTCTCTATGGCGTGGAGAGCTGGAGAGTTACAGAGAAGGAAATGTCGAAATTGTCCTCTTTTCACACAACATGCCTAAGAAAAATTATCCGAATCTTTTGGCCAAATATCATCACCAACCAAGATCTGCTTACTCGGAGCAAGCAAGAGGACATGCACACCATCATAGCTGGCAGACGCTGGAGCTGGGTTGGCCATGTCCTCAGAAGAGACCCCGATGCCATCACAAGAACAGCTATGCTATGGACCCCTGAAGGAAAATGAAAGAGAGGCCGACCAAAAACAACTTGGCGGAGGACTGCGGAGTCTGAGATGCAAAGAATGAACCAGAGTTGGGGCACTGTACGAAGGATGGCCGCCGACCGAGCAAAGTGGAATCAATTTGTTGTTTGCCCTACAAGTTGCCACCAGGCGTAATGGCCACTGACTGCTTTGATGGTCGGCGGCTAAGGATCAAAGAAGAAGAAGGAGTCATCCCTTTAAAGTACAACGTAGGAAAATCCATTTGATCTTGGCACATGTCATACCATTGAAGTTTGCATGTTATTACTAATGAGGTTGTGCATGATGTAAGAGACAACTAGTATGAGGTTGTGCATGACGTAAGAGGCAACTAGTATGAGGTTGTGCATGATGTAAGAGGCAACTAGTATGAGGTTGTGCATGACGTAAGAGACAACTAGTATGAGGTTGTGCATGATGTAAGAGGCAACTAGTATGAGGTAGTGCATGACGTAAGAGGCAACTAGTATGAGGTTGTGCATGATGTAAGAGGCAACTAGTATGAGGTTGTGCATGATGTAAGAGGCAACTAGTATGAGGTTGTGCATGATGTAAGAGGCAACTAGTATGAGGTTGTGCATGATGTAAGAGGCAACTAGTATGAGGTTGTGCATGACGTAAGAGACAACTAGTATGGGTTGTGCATGATGTAAGAGGCAACTAGTATGAGGTTGTGCATGATGTAAGAGGCAACTAGTATGAGGTTGTGCATGATGTAAGAGGCAACTAGTATGGGGTTGTGCATGACATAAGAGGCAACTAGTATGAGGTTGTGCATGATGTAAGCTGCAACTAGTATGAGGTTGTGCATGATGTAAGAGGCAACTAGTATGGGGTTGTGCATGATGTAAGAGGCAACTAGTATGAGGTTGTGCATGATGTAAGAGGCAACTAGTATGAGGTTGTGCATGATGTAAGAGGCAACTAGTATGAGGTTGTGCATGAGGTTATGCATGACATAAGAGACAACTAGTATGAGGTTGTGCATGACATAAGAGACAACTAGTATGAGGTTGTGCATGACATAAGAGACAACTAGTATGAGGTGCATGGGGTTGGCAACTTCTTCATGTATAATAGACTGCAACAGAAACTACCATTGCAAGAGCACATAAATGCTTTGGTGCACGCTTTCTGCAAGAGGACCACCTGCAGTGGTGATTCCCTGCTCTGTGTGGAGCGAAATAGGAAATTATGGCACTGTCATATTAACAATGTTTTCTTCCTAAAATGTTCCATTTTTCCAAGTAACTTTGTCTGGCCTGGGTATGAGATTATAAATCTCAGGAAAACAGTGTGGCAGTATGCATTAGCAAATGGGTAAGAACAGAGTTTCCCAAACAATCAACAAATGCTCTGACATGACTATGGATACATATGGCGGATTCATATCAGTCAGAAATTAACTTGTGCACTTTAACTAGTGAAGAAAACACATTTTTATTATTTACTCTTTTCTTTCTTTGCTATAAAGACAAATGTATTGCCTGTAAAGCAAGAACACAATGCACACTTATAAATAAACACATTTGTATTTCTACAATGCACCATTCTCACATATTACATTTATATGTATATTTTTTTGCAGCTAAACAAAAAAAAAAAGTATAAATTAAAATAACAATTCTGCCACACACTCCTTGAACCCTTTTCATATAGAATGGGGGACACATACCACACTTTGGGATTCACTGGGTCAGAATTTGGAATGAACGAATAGAGGATATGGAGTAAGATTATTAAAGCACAGTGTTTTGTATTATTTTGTCACTTGTCTGCCAACAGGGCAGATAGTGAAAACATTATGTATCATGTTGTTTTACTTCTATCTTTCTACAGACAAGGCAATGCTTGAAAATGTTAAAAAATGCAAAAACTTCTTGTCAACACTGATAAAGCTGGCCTACAGTCAACCAACAGAAACTGTGAAAAATGTCAAGGCACTCATTCAAGGCCTTATAGTAAGTGATGTATATGTATGCACGATGAAATGTAGATTGAGCACAGTTATCATTTGACTTGGATAATCTAGCGTCATATTAATTTTAATTTGAACAGACGTAGGTATCAAGCAGGTCTGCATGTAGTAAAAAAGAAAAAGGAAATAAATAATAATAAAAAGCTTTTTGGAAGTAAGAAAAGCTGGTTTAGGCTTTATAAAAGTAGCAAAACCACTCATTAAAGAATGTGAAATCTGAAACAACAGTTTCCAGTCACGGTGGAAGGGTACGAGCTGTAGACATATGCAGTTATTATTCATGCTAATCTTTGTACTTAACTTTGTTAATGGTCATCTTCAGTGAGGGCTTAGAACAGGGTTTGGTGACCGCTCGTCACGATCTGCTGGTAGATCGCAGGGAATGATCTTTAGGTGACAAAGGAAAGAATTTTTAAGTTAGGAAAAGTTTGGATTGTTCTTCTCCCACTGGCATTTAAAAGTACGGTATTCCCAGGATTAGAGGTATGTGGCAGCCGTCACGAAAGGTAATACTGAGAGACATTCTAAGACCTAGCATGCCCCACTCTTTTCGTCAGGCATGCTAGATCTTAGCAGCTTTTACGGGTAGTACCCATTTATTTTATGTGTTCTGCTTAGCTCTCACTTTCTTTGCTTTCCCTGACGCAGGCCTTGTGGCCGCAGCATTGGCAATTTTCTTTGCCTTTTGTCCTAGTAAGACGAATAACCTTTTTTTTTTTCCAAGAATATTAACCCTTTCAGATAGATTTGAAATCATGTTTTTCAACTCGTACAAGCTGAATACTTGACTTTGTTGCAAATTATAGTATATAATATATATATGTAGTGAAAATATATGTACCAGAGCTAAATCTTGCTTTTTTTCTGTTGTTGCTGCTACTTCCATTTTGAAGTACATTTAATATATGACCTATCTGAGCCGGGTAATTTTAAGATCTTATCGGACCATTCAGCTGTGATCTCATGTGCAGAGCTGGAGAAGACAACATGCATTAGAAGTTAGTGTCGAGCAACAGTTGCAGCCCTGTATTCCTTGTGTTACAAAAAGGAATGATAGATAATCTTTGCAGAAGAACAAATACACAGTGCAGACAAGTGTGGAAACAAGTAGTAAGTGTCAGTCAGTTCAAAGTGGTGCTCCAACAGTCACCTATATTGGGGGAAGAAAGGAAGGATTATCAGTGGGGTCTTGTGAAATTATGGTTTCTTATACATCTGTTTTGTCCTTAGCATGTAATTTTTGTGAATTGTGAATGCAGTATATTGATAATCAAGTGCTTTTCATATCTACACAGAATGGTAAAGTTGAACCAGAGGTCTTCACAGAACGTCTACAGCATGAGCTTCAGTCATCCCCACAGCCATATCTTGTCCCCTTCCTCAAGGTAATAAAATGTTGAGTAATTATCAGATTCTGCATGTTTAAAAGAAAAATGAAACTTTATTACATTCTCCTAATAAGAAATGGAATTTTTTTTTTCAGTTTCTCTTAATGCTGTAATACTTAGTTTTTATAATATTATTTCTTCCTTCACTTTCTGTTCATTTATCTGTTTAGATCTTCATATCTTGCATGATGAATCCCATCTGTACTCCAAACTGACCACAGACTTCTGTGTTTGCTGGTTCAGTTTTTGGGTATTTCATTCGCTTTATTGGTGCATGCTTGTAGGATTTTTTATTATTTTTTAGACTTTATGTATTACTTTTTGCCCTTTAAAAAAAAAAAACTAGTGACACCGACTCTAATGTAGTGGTAAAATGTTGGGTTTTGCATGCAATTGTCAACCTCTAAGTATTGCAGAAGAGAATAGTTTATTTCCACTATTTAGATATGGTATGTCTAATCCACGGAGATATAATTTATTTCTTTGCAGTATAATGTAGTTTGTGTTTTAGTCTTTATAGTTTTCATTATAATTACATTTTAATTTCCTTATTTTATCATGTATTAGTCTTGTTATTTTCTTTATTTCATTGCCCATTTTCTTCATTTAGAGTTGTGCTCTGACTCCTCTTATGGTAATTTTTTTCTGACCAAATTTTGTTGTTGTAACTGCCATATTTACCTTATTTGAAACACCCCTTTTGTTATAGTTTAAGCTCGGAGGATACAGACTTAAATGTGGGTTTATTAAAAATGAACTTAAATTAAAAAATGGATTAATCAGCCTTTTTTAAAATATTATTATCCAGTGATAAAGTCCACATAGTGAAAATTGGTTGGACGTATAATAGAAGACATTTGGAAAAGAAGATGAATACTGCATTTGAGTCTGTGTCACAAGTAATACTAGTGGATGTTTCTGCTTTGCCTTAGGAAGTGAACATTCTGCGCGTCTGCAATTATGGGTGCTTGCTCGCCTTCATGTTGGCTGCTTACCAGTGTTATGCTGTGGTGCAGTCCTCATGTTTGTGATCGATATGTTTCTTTAATCTGTCCATTTTTGGGGGCAGTATTCACTCACTGGTCATCATCATTTTTCCTTTGTGCTTCTCATGGAGCCACCACTGCCACTGATCTCCTTGCAAGACGTCTGCATGAAACAGTCACATGCTCTCACAGCAGTGGTTTCTATGGCAACTTGTTTTACATTATTTGCAGTAGTCCTATGTTTTCTTTGTCTCTTCAGAGAACCCCAGGAACTATACTGGTGCCGTGCTTTGGTAGTCTTTAAATTATTCTGCGATGTTTACGTGTGCACATTGGCTGTGTTTAGGTAATCTTTATATCTGTACATTCTTTATGTTAACTGTACTTCTTACGAGGTGATGTTGGAGAACAGACAGCAGTAATAATGACTCGATATAAATAGATTTTGGCAATCAAATGACAAGTAATACACACAGAAGAGAAGAAAATAACTGACACTGTGATTAAAGTTTGAATGCGTAACTCGAATTTGTGGCACTGCCTCTCCAGTGGAACACATTTGCAGTTTTCTATCTTATCCTGACCTCAGTGTTGTGTTAACTTCGGGTGTTGATTGCTGTTGCTGTCTGTTCCCTGATTTCACGTTGTTGAGTTTCACCTATTAGTATTGAGAGGGAACATTGTGCTTTGCAGTTCTGTTTTCTTGCACTTAAATGATGATTGCACACAGAGTTGTTGCCTCACATCATGGACTTGTCTTTACACCACACCTAAGTTATGAAGTTGCAGTCTTGAAGTCTTTGGTTTATGTTTCAATGAATATGTTATGTCTGCTCCTTTGCTTTGAGCTTTGTACAAGGCTGTATTTATGAACTTTTTTCATGGCTTTAAATGCATTGTTTTATTTAAAGAAGAAATACATTATACATGGTGTCATAAAATTGTGAAATGTTTGCATAGTTGGGGATTTTTAAAAAGTCAGTCTATATTTTATGTACCTCTGATGACAGTTTAAATAAGCTTTTGATCTTTTCAAGTCGTTGTCTCATTCACATTCATTCTGCTTTCTGGGCACTTTTTTGTTGCATTTATTGTCTTATTTAAAAGAAATGTTCAGTTGTGTTGTTTTGTTTTTTTAAAAATAAATTAAAAATGATGTTTGTTTGAACACCGTAATGATTTGCTATAGGTTTTTAAAACGGTGAATTAGTGTGGAGTTTATTTTTAACTTATTACACCAAAAAAGTTTTTGTAGGTTTGTAACTTGAGTCATAGATAATAAATGAATATAATTAATACATGGGTGGTCAGATAGGCAACCTCTGGTAGCCGCAGTACTGGTGGAAATTTTGGAAAGATCCATCCGTATATTTTTGCAAACAGCAAATGTATGTGATAGGCACATTCTGACAAAGAGCATAACTGTGTAAAAAGCTATGTAGAGTATCTGTGTCATATGCCCCGAAGTAATGTTTTTGTAGCACCTCTATGATAAAAATATAAATAATCTTGTTTTTGTTTTTTTAAGATGATTCAGTGTTATTCAGCAGTTTTTATATGATTTTTGGGTACTTAATGAGAGCCATACCCCCAGGATCGCACAGTGGGCCTAATGAGGCTCGGGAGCTGCGATGTGGCCACCCTGGTCAATAACTGTAGTACATTACAGATTTTAAAAATTTGGAAATAGCTTCAGAAGTGTCTTCGTGATTTACTTTGCGTGCCTTCTTACATTTGTTTACTTATTTGTATAAACAAGAATAGGATCACAATAGTTCATTCATCCATCTCTATTCACAGAAAAGTCTCCCACTCCTGCGACTGTCCATGATAAAGGGTCATATGACGATAGAAGGAGTCGAGCCACCTCCTCAACAGCTCACAGGTCAAGTCCAGTCCATTGCACCACCTCCGCCCTCACCCACAGTCGTAACTCAGCAAGTCATAACTGCCACAGGTGCCCTTACACAGCGACCTGTGATGGCGCCTAGACCTATTGGAACACCAGTCCAGCAGTTGCAGGTACATACCTTTTAGAAGTACAGGGCTAAAGATTTAGACTCAAACAAAAAAAGACGGTTCTCAAATAAATTTAAATACATCATCATCATCACCTCTCAACTCCCCAAGGAGCATAGGCCTTTAACAAACTTATGTTTTAAAATACAGCTTATAGTATGTCTTTAGATGTATACTTTTAAAAGCATTACAGTATGTTTGTTTCCACTTTTCTGTTCCAGAAATATTAAAAATTCTTCTTTTCTTTGTCCTCATTTAAACCTAATAAAAGCAGGTCCGTCCATCTCCTGGTCCAGCCAGCAGTAAAGTGGCTGCCATCAGGCATCCTGTGTCCCAAGTTGCTATAGCTCCTGGTGGTAATAAGGTTGTCGTCCAGGCCTTTCCCCATCCCCGTCCCCAGCTGATTCAGAATCAGGTTCAGCTGATTCAGAACCAGGTTCGCCCTAAAGTGGCTGCACGGCCAACCCCTCCAATAGTCCGAGCCATAAAACCAGCCACATCAACAGCAATCATCAAGCCAGAGCCCACTAGTCCTGCTGCAGGTCACAGGGAAAAGAGGAAGTTTGAATCCTTGAAGTAAGGACTATAGTTGATTGATTACATTTGACTAATTATTCGGTCCAAATCTTGGAAGTATTTAGTCTACCAAGTTTCTAAACTTTACTGTTGACATTGAATGCTAGCATTATCCATTTAGACCATTTGTTGTTCCTGGGGAATGAAAGTAGGACTACTGCATCCTCGGCCATGTTGTAAATATCGACTAATACGAAGTTGTGTATGGCTGCTGGCAACTTCATTGTGTAAAACGAATTGCCACAAAAAGCTCTGCTGCAAGAGAATGTGACTGCGAGGGGTCCAGTTGCAGTAGTGGCTCCATTCATTTATAAGCAGCGCAAAGGAAAATGATGATGATGATTGTCCACGTAGAGCTAGCGTAAGGAAATGTCTTGATTGGTTAGTGCTTCAAGTTTGATCTCAATACGGTTTATCACTGTGAGAAAATTGTGAAGTCTTAATTAAGCAGGTGCAATTTTCTGTCACCAGGGATGGGGATGATGACATCAATGATGTTGCAACTATGGGAGGGGTTAATTTATCGGAAGAATCCAAAAACATCCTTGCCACCACCAACGCTGACTTCATTGGTGCTCAGTCACGGTCCTGCAAGGATGAGATCTTCCTTGCAGCTGTGCCATTGCTCAGAAAAATTACTTCAGTAGGTAAGGTGTAATTGAAAACTGGTGTCAGCACTGTCAGTACAACATTTAGTGGAAATTTGTGGTGGGGATAAAAGAGAAATTTAGGTTTACGGCCTGGAAGTAATCAAGGAGATACAAATAATACACAGTAGTATAAATAGTTATATTAAATTTTCAGATCTCAGTGTCTCTTAAAATATTCCGATGTAAGTGTAAACATGGGGGTCGGAGTGGCTAAGAGGTATGGCGTCCGCCTTGAGTTCTAGAGGTACCAGGTTTGATTCCTAGTTGAGGGAATATAATTTATGGACTTTTTTTTTCAAAACCAGTAGTCCTAATGATGTCATACTCGCCCCTGGTCTCCTGGGTAGTGAGATCGGATGCCTAGCCTTCTCGGATAAGGGCAAAAAAATTAGGAGGTTGATGCGTGATGCCATATGATGATGGATGGTATCCGCATGTCTGGTTTTGTGTGGTGTGCAGATGTGTTCAGTCAAAACAATGTTCATACAAAAATAACAGGGCAATCCACATAGGACGTCAGTAAACTCACGACGTATAAAGTCAATGATTCTTGAAACAGCCGTTGACGTTTTTCTTCATTATTTATTGTGGACGCCACAGTGACAAAATGGTTACGCGAATATGTAGACACATCAAACAGTCATTATCACAGCAACATTCAATACAGCAATAGACGGTAGACAGCATTACAATGATGAGTCAGATGCATGTTATATTTCATAGTGCTGTAAATGTAGTCAGGTGGAAAACTCCATCCTTTTCTATAACAGCCAGGAGATAACCAGATGTATGAAATCAGTTCACTCTCCGTAATCTGACTTCAGCAAGACAGACACGTCTGCCGAAGTATAAATAATGTCCTCAAAAATATCCTCTAGATAACAAAGGTTTTTCCAACCTAGTTCAGGTAATCAAGTAGCAAGTAATAGTCCTTGGGACCTGCATCAACCGATGCAGCACAATACAGCGACATGTGAGCTAGGAAAACATCTCGTGACGACGACTTTCGAAGACAGGCTATGAGCCAGAAATCGTTCACGACCAAAAATCGATAGAGTTAATGAAAATGTTAATTTACCTTGCTTTCATGAAATACACAGAAATATCACGCCTCCCGGCATGTGGGAAACACTAGAGGTATTATCTCGAATAAACGAAATATCCATTAAGAGGACTACACATCCCTGACAGAACAAAAAATAGCGGAGATCCCCTCTTCAACGAGGCATCTCTTTCGCCATTCCAAATCGCTCACTCCACTAGTGGTGGGCGGAAACCGATCGACCAAAAGCAAGACAAGTCATGCGCAGTCCAGCGCAAAAAATGACCACAGCTCAAAAACTCAACTGCATTCGATACCAACGCGAGAAGACAAATGCTTACCGAGAAAAGTAACTATAAATTTCAAGCAGTTGTTGCCCTTGCGTTATAAAATAGATATTGTAATAAAATGATGTTGCGAGAATTTATCACGCAACAGAGGTCCCGTGGGCAAGTTGAGCATGTTAAAAATCCCACGGCAGTTGTGTGATCTAAGGGAGATCAGAACACTGATGGAGTAGTCCGTGTGCAATGAAGATAGTCCTTTTAACCAAAAAAAAAATCAAATGTAAACAGAATGAATGTTATACATCTTCCTGTTTTTGTCATAGAATAAATTTATTTAAGAGATTTTATATATTATTGCAAGTGAGCATTTAACAATAGAATTAATTAGTGCTAGTGTTACAAATATTTAATTAAAACGTGCATAACAAGCAGAAATAATTTAATTTCCCATCATATATGGTTAAAAAAATTCTTTATGCTTTGTTAATCTTTTGAGTAAAATGTTTTGAGTTGATATTAATTCCTGTCTTCTTCTTTGTACACTCTCAGACGTCGACTTGAATGTAGTCAGCTTGAGGCTATTTGCATCTCTTTAGAGCTTTTCCACGAATGGTACTGGTGTCTGCCATATGCGCTTTCTCTGTTCCATATATATGGGGCATCTTTGAAGTAGATGTTCAGCAGTCATTTTATCAGTGCCACAGTTACACTCATCGGTAGTTTCTATCATTAACTTGTTGAATAGATGGTATCTCAATCTGCTGTGGCCAGTGCGGAGTCTGAAGATTACCACTTGTTCTCTTCTGTTGAGCTGGTAGTATGCATCATTTTGTGTGTGACCTGGATGCTCTGCATCCCATTTGTTTCTGATTCTGATAAAACTCTTTGCCTCCTCGAAAGTTATGCTTTACTTAGACTGAGGTAGATTTCCACCTTCTTTTGCCAATCTGTCAGCCTCTTCATTGCCGGGAATGTTACGATGAGATGGGATCCATTGGATCACAGCTCTTTTGAATCATTGACATATTTTGTGGAGCACTACTCTTAGGTCATCCAGGTCTGAATTATTTTGGCTTTTCAACGTTGCAAGTACTAACAGTGCATCAGTGGAGAAAGCAACTTGTGTCTCTGTGCTGTCCTCTGTCATTATAACCTCTGCTGCAGTTTTCAAGGTCTCTGCCTCTGCTCTGAAGTTACTTGAGCATTGTCCTTTGCCATTGACATCTTTTTTTTTGTGCACTGGTGCCTAAGCTCAGAAAGACACTTTCACCTCCATTTTCTGTTGCATGTGTTGCTGATCCATCTGTGTATGCATGGGTCCAAGTGTTAAGTGGGTAATGTTTCTCTATGTATTTTGTTGCCATGGATTTTCTCTCTGTTGCAGTCTGGCTCTTCTTTCTTTTAATTCCAGGAATGTTTTCTATCATTTCAGAGAAACGATGTTGTTTCCAAACTGGAAGCTTGTATGTAGTGTAGATGGGTTTAGTTGTTATTACATTTATGGAAATTGCTCTCGTATGAGTTGTGGTTGATTCTACGCAGTTGCTTTGCTTGAGCTTTTGCCTTTTAAGAGCATTTATTCTATGGCACATTGGATGGTCTGATAGTCTCTTGAATTTTTCATCTTGTTGCTGGGCCCTGCTATCTCTTCTATTCTCCATTGTCTGGAGGCATGTAATTTTTTTGAGTTCTTTTATGAGTGTTGTCTTCCTGCCTCCCGTTATAATTCTCATTGTTTGATTTTGGAGTCTGCTGATTTTATCGAAGTTTGACTTAGCTGCTGTTGCCCATGCTGCAATGCCATACTCTAGGATTGGTCTCACTTGCCCTGTGTATAACATCTTTAGCACTGTCATCTGCACCTCAAACTGTTCCAGTAGTTTTCTCCAAAATTGCTGTTCTTTGCCTTGCACTCATCCTGTTTCTTTCCACTTGTTTTTTCCATGTCAGACGTCTGTCAAAAGTAATGCCTAGGTAGTTTGGATTTTCATCTAGATGTAGATTTTTTTCCATTTAGCACTGGTTTGCACCTCTGTCGTTTATTTGAGAGGGAGAATGCTGTGTGTGTTGTTTTCCTTTCATTTATCATTAGCCATGTTTTGGCCCACTTTTCCAATGATATTAGTGCTTGCTGCATCCAAATGTTTACAGTAGTGATTTACTCTTCAAAGATCCACAAGGCTGTCATCTGCAAAGGAGACATTGTGTGTTATTCTTGGAATATTTTCTGTTATGTCATTTATGTATGCATATTCATATCTGATGTAATTGTAAATGTGAAAAGTGAATTTTTAAAAGAAAAATTTATTTGTATTTAATTGTTTTTTTAAATATTGTGTGATGAGCTGTTTCTTGGCCTGCCCACAGCCAAAAAATACGGCATTGAGGATGTTAGTCCAGCTGTCGTGAACCTTATATCCCATGCAACTCAGGAAAGATTACGGGATATGGTATCAAAATTATCTACCATTGCTGAGCATCGAGTTGAAATCTATAAGGTATGTTTATCTGTGTGGTTTAAAAAAACTAATAAAGATATAACTCTATTCAAGTTGAACTCCTTAAGTGGTATTAAATCATGTAGTTTAATAGCTCAAAGTATATTTGAAAGTGCATTAAATATTAACCTAGTAATTAAAGTCATAATTATGCAATATAAAGAATTGCTGTTCATAAGAATGCATTATGTTTAAAGGACTTCAGTTAATGTAGTATTGTAGATATGTGGCAGTTTTAGTTTAAAAAAATATATGGTTATAGTGCATTGTGCTGTAGTTTACAATTGCAGTGTCAGCACCTTTCTTTTTTTTTCTTCTGAATTCCTTATTTTGATGTTCTACCGTCTTGGTTTGTTCTTGTTTTCTTCTTCTTGGATCCTTAGTCCCTGACTGACAAAGCAGTCAGTGGCCATCACGCCTAGTGGCGTCATGTAGCAACAAGCTGTCTGCATTTAGCTCGGGCAATGGCCATCCTTCGTGCCGTGCCCCTACTCTGGTTCATGCTTTGCATCTGAGCCTCCACTGTTCTCCGCCAGGTTGTATGTCTTTGGTCAGCCTCTCTTTCGCCATCCTTCTGGGGTCCATAGCATAGCAGTTCTGAGTACATGGCCTACCCAGTTCCAACGTCTGCCTGCAGTGATGTTATGCGTGCCTTTTTTATTACACCACGTAAGCAGCTCCTGGTTGTTGTTTTGGCCAGTAATAATCCCATCACCATCTTTCTCCTCCTCCTCTCCCCCAACAAAATAGGGTGACCACCAGTAGGCCTGTATGGACCTCTTCATAGCTTGGATTCTGGCATTCCTTCTGCACGGTGGGAATCCTCAGCCAAAACACCACATTTATGGGGTCTATATCTGGAGTTTTTTGTATTTGGTTTATGATACGCTGTGCCATAATTTATTTCTGGGCTACAATATCTGCACCTTTTAGCCTGACACATCTAGTTTCAGTAAGTGAATTATTTTGTATAAATTACAGCTACAAGAGCATGTGAATGTTGGTGCAGACTCCATGCTCCATCAGGAAGGCAAAGGAAAATACTAATGAAGTTCCCTGTCTGGAGTCCAAGATAAAAGAGAACATTCCAAGATTGAGAAAAATAACAGTCTACACTCCAAGATTGAGAAAAATAACAGTCTCCATTCCAAGATTGAGAAAAATAACAGTCTACACTCCAAGATTGAAAAAAATAACAGTCTACACTCCAAGATTGAAAAAAATAACAGTCTACACTCCAAGATTGAGAAATTGCACGTTACTGTTAGAGACTATTTGAGTCATATGTGTTAGGGAGCATGTAATGAGACTTGACAGCTTAACCATAACTCCACATCCATCTAAGACAGCCTAAAAAATTGGGCAGGCAGATATATGTCCAAGAGAGGAAATAAACAGTAGAGCATGCCCTCCAGGTGTGCTAGATCCATGAGAGAAGCAGGCTGAGAGGACAGCCTCTTCTTCCCCCCCCCCCCCCCCCAAGATGCAGTATGACAGTAAGAGAAGTTCAAGACAGACCACCCGTTATAGGATGAGAATAAGTAATGATGAAATTTAGTGAAAAATAGGGCTTATAGTTGAGACTAAACTTATAAGACTTTTTTATCCATTTGTGTCATCAGTTGGACACCAGATATGAAGTCGAGTCAGAGAACAAACTGAAGCTGAAATTTCTAGAAGAACTAGACAAGTTGGAAAAGAAACGTCATGAAGAGCAAGAACGAGAAAAATTACTTAGGGCAGTAAAGGTATGTTACAAGTCATACTTTTTAAATTCTAAGTGGGAAGTTGTTACAAAATGTGTGAGATATTTTAACTTTGATCATATCTTGATCACTTAACTTAGTGTGTGTGGAGGGGGGGGGGGGATATTGAAAGAGTAATAATTAGTAAGGATTTAATTCTGTTAAACTGCCTCAAGAGCTAACAATAGATAGATAATTTTTTTTTAAATTGAAAACTGACATAAGAGATAACAATAGTGATAATTATTTTTAAATTGTAAACGGACTCAAGAGAACAATAGAGAGAGGATTTTATTTAAATTGACTTTTCTTTGTTTCAGAGTCGTTCAAAGAATGAAGACCCTGAGCAGCTGAAACTCAAGCAAAAGGCAAAAGAGGTAACAATTTGAGTGTTGGATCACTTGACCATATCATGTATATAGTATTCTTTACGAGTCTGCAGCTGTGCAGGCTGGCTGAGCGAGTGTGGATCGAAATGGGAAGGCAAACCCGGTCCTAAAAAATGCCGTGCAGAAGTCGGATGTGTCGACCGAAAGGTGCAGATATCACAGCTACGTTGTAAACAGACACAACGCAACCACCGTCCTTTTCAGGGCGAACGAAGAAGAAGAAGAAGTATTCTTTACCCGTATGCTTATAATGTTAAATATTTTGCAAGTGGGATTGTGAACTGCAAAAGATGCAGAATTGTGGGATTGAAAACATACGTGGCATTTGTGTATTTCAGAAAGTGTGCTTAGACCTGAACAGAACTAGCGTTAAAAAAAAAAATATTGGAGACATTGCTGAAACAACACCGTTGAAGATATATATAGAAATGAGTAGATCTGACCTTAGTACATATTGAAAATGCACACAACAAAAATTCAAAGTAAACCTTCTGTTACTCCATCTTTGAATCATTACTTTCAGGGCTTATCAGTTTGAGCGACCAATATGGCCATGTTACTGCAAATGTAATAAACTCCATTCATTATCTGTTGCTAAATATAAGATACTTATTCATACTCACCTGAAATACAAATTCCAGAAATTGTGTCCAAATTTTAAAAAAAAAGGCCTGAATATTTCGAAAACACCCACCATTTTTAAGGATGGGAACAAAATGTGCATTATTTCAATAGGCTCGACAATTTAGTTTCCTGGCTGTAATTTCCCAAAATATGCGCCATGAAAAGATTGCAATTTTGGTGGGAAAAGATGGGACAGGACATTAGCGCTGAGGCAATTAGTATATAAGGGGATAACACAGGATTGTGTGGTTTGGACATAACTTTGAGAGTGAAGCTTGTATGAGCATGCGTAATGGCTTAGAAGAAGACGATAAAGGTTATAGTTGACACGCTGACAAAGTATGTCTGTGAGAATATCATCACCATAATCCTACAGCTCCCCAAGGAGCAACGGTCTTCAACAAAACTCATGCCAGGCTTTTCTGACCTGAGCTATCAGTTCAAGGCCTTCCCATGCCTTCATTATCCATTACATGTTTGGCTCTAGTTCCCTTCTCTATGTGTTTTTTTTTTTTTTGGGGGGGGGGGCATCCCTTTACCTCTGTTACCATGGGGATTCCAGAAGAAGGACTACCATGTAAAACTATCAACAGGTTTCCACAGGTGTGTGTCCAATCCAACACTAGCTTATTCTTCTCACTGCTTGTTCGCTGGCACTTGTCGTCATTTGTTATCCCTTTGCAAGAAACCTGCACTAAAGCATTTATCTACTCTTTGCAGTGGTTGTTTCTGTGTCAATTTGTACTGCATGATGAGGTTTCCAGCCCGATACACAGAACCTCATACATGATGAGGTTTCCAGCCCGATGCACACAACCTCATACATGATGAGGTTTCCAGCCCGATACACAGAACCTCATACATGATGAGGTTGCCAGCCCGATACACACAACCTCATACATGATGAGGTTGCCAGCCCGATACACACAACCTCATACATGATGAGGTTGCAGCCCCGTGCACACAACCTCATACATGATGAGGTTGTCAGCCCGATGCACACAATCTCATACATGATGAGGTTGCCAGCCCTGTGCACACAACCTCATACATGATTAGGTTGCCAGCCTGATGCACACAACCTCATACATGATGAGTTTACCAGCCCCATGCACACAGCCTCATACATGATGAGGTTGCCAGCCCAATGCACACAACCTCATACATGATGAGGTTACCAGCCCTGTGCACACAACCTCATACATGATGAGGTTGCCAGCCCGATGCACACAGCCTCATACATGATGAGGTTGCCAGCCTGATACACACAGCCTCATACATGATGAGGTTGCCAGCCTGATACACAGCCTCATACATGATGAGGTTGCCAGCCTGATGCACACAACCTCATACATGATGAGGTTGCCAAGCCGATGCACACAACCTCATACATGATGAGGTTGCCAGCCCGATGCACACAACCTCATACATGATGAGGTTGCCAGCCCGATGCACACAGCCTCATACATGATGAGGTTGCAGCCCGATGCACACAACCTCATACATGATGAGGTTGCCAGCCTGATGCACACAGCCTCATACATGAGGTTGCCAGCCCGATGCACACAACCTCATACATGATGAGGTTGCCAGCCCGATGCACACAACCTCATACATGATTAGGTTGCCAGCCCTGTGCACACAACCTCATACATGATGAGGTTGCCAGCCCGATGCACACAACCTCATACATGATGAGGTTGCCAGCCCCGTGCACACAGCCTCATACATGATGAGGTTGCCAGCCCCATGCACACAACCTCATACATGATGAGGTTGCCAGCCCCGTGCACACAGCCTCATACATGATGAGGTTGCCAGCCCAATGCACACAACCTCATATTAGTTGCCTCTTATGACATGTCTGAGGATACACTAGTCGTATTCTTTCATCTCTTCACAAACCTCAGGGAACTACACAGGGTCATATGCCATCATGCATGGGAAATAATCTGAGTTTACTTACTTACTTAGTCGTTCCCCTTCTACCGTGAGGTGTAGAGGTTTGGAAGAGAGAGCGCCAGACTATCCTATCGGCTGTCTTCCTCCTGGCCTGGTTCCATTCTAGTCCTCGATCCTTCAAAGATTGTCTAATGTTGTCCTCCCAGCGGACTCGGGGTCTGGATCCTTGGCTCTTTGTTTCCCATGCTTGTCGTGGTATCCGATCTTCTCCCATTCTGCAGACATGGCCAAACCATCTTAATTGGGACTGTTCTACTTGGGTCTGCAGGGGGTAGGATTTAAGGCCTTGACGTATCGTCTGGTTGCGTACCATGTCTCTTCTTGTTACTTCAACCACCTTCCTCAGATACCTCATTTCTGAGGTTTGGATCTGGCTTTTATGGGTTGTAGTCATTGCCCATGACTCGCATCCGTATGTCAAGACTATCTGAGTTTACATCTAGCCAAATAAGTTGTTCAGTTTGCTGTTCTTCTGAACATAATTGCCCTAGCATGTGTATTTCCCGCAATAATGAAGTCTGCGCAAATGATTAAAAAAACTAGATCTAGAGAAAGAAAAAAATTGCCCATTTGTTTGTTGTGTTTTCTTTATGAATACAATATTAGTTCATGATTAGCACATATGAACGAGTATTTGTTGATGGTCTGACCAGCATGAGAAGTGTTTTATTTAAATAATTTAGTACTCTGCCTTGTGCACTTCCTTGCATGATAGGGGAAAAGGTAAAGGATCCCGTTACATGCCCAGTGAGGCATATTGGGAATATGGTGTTAGGCCCATATTTTCTTGACCATCAGCACACTAGGGGTGATGTGGTCAGCATCACACCGGCCGCCTTAACCGTCCTAGACTTGCTCTGGTACCCAATTCATGAGGCTGGGTCGACCCCGGAGCCGTTTGTGGTCTAAAAAATCCCACCTCAACTGGGTATCGAACCATGGACCACCGAGAAAGGAAGCCAGTGATCCTTGCATGATGCGTGATGAAAATTTAGTCCTAACAAAGATCCCTGTATGTATTCTTTCCCATCAGCTCCAGCAAGCAGAGGCAGAAGAACTTCGACAAAAAGAGGCAAATCTCACAGCTTTGGCAGCTATAGGACCTCGAAAAAAGAGAAAACTGGATTTCTCAGATTCCACCAATCCAGTGGTATGTGTTCTGTTTTGTTTCTTGACTTTTTGTTCTCTACTTGTTCGTTTACCTCTGGATCTCTCTCATTTTTTTTTTTTTTTTTTTTAAATCTTTTCACTTTTATTTTGTTTTTTCATCTTTTCACTTTTGTTTTGTTTTTTCTCTTTGCCATTTCACTTTTCTCACCAGTGTTAAAACAGCATTTAGTAACCGTGTAAAGGACCATGTCTTTATTCTGTGTGTTTCTCAGTATGGTGGGGTCATCATCATCATAAAGTACAATACCTACTGGTGTAGGTGATCATATAATTGTTTGTTATGCTTTCCCTGTGACTGAAATTTTCTAGGACCTAATATTTATCGTTTCTTTATTGTTACAGTCAAACACAAGCAATAGTGCTTCATCCTCAAGTGCCACTTCTTCCAGCGTATCAGTGAGTACTAAAAACTTGAATGAAAGAATGAAATGTATTTGTGGTTTTGTGTTTGTGGGATGGTACATGTTTTCCCCTCTCTTTCTCTCACAACCCCAACACCCCCCCACGCACCCCCCCCCCCCCACCCCCCCCCCTCCCCCTCCCACCCCCCCACCACCCCCCCCACCCCCCTCCTCCCCCCCCCCCAACCGCCCCCAACCCCCCCCCCCCCCCCCCCCTCCCCCCGAAAAAATCAAACCCCCCCCCCCCCCCCCCCCCCCCCCCCCCCCCCCCCCCCCCCCCCCCCCCCCCCCCCCCCCCCCCCCCCCCCCCCCCCCCCCCCCCCCCCCCCCCCCCCAACCCCCCCCCCCCCCCCCCCCCCCCCCCTTTTTTTGTTGTTGTTGTTGAAGACACACTGTGTTTTATTTTTTTATATTCTGTCTTCAGCAGGTATAACTGTTCAGAAATATCATATATGCAAACATTAAGTATATTAAAATAACAATTTTAAAGTGGTAAAAAGTGACGAGAAGATATGCACAAAGTTTAATTAACCAGGTGATAAAGACATTTCATCATAATATTCTCAGTTCATGATCACACTGTAAACATATCAGGTCTTTGATTCTGATGTTTGAGAGGGGGACAGACATCCTGAAGAAATACAGGATGGCAGCGCACCTGGCCAGAAATAAGGATGACAGCACACCTGGCCAGAAATACAGGATGACAGCGCACCTGGCCAGAAATACGGGATGACATCACACCTGGCCAGAAATACAGGATGACAGCGCACCTGGCCAGAAATACAGGATGACAGCGCACCTGGCCAGAAATACAGGATGACAGCGCACCTGTCCAGAAATACAGGATGGCAGCGCACCTGTCCAGAAATACAGGATGACAGCGCACCTGGCCAGAAATACAGGATAACAGCACACCTGGCCAGAAATACAGGATGGCAGTGCACCTGGTCAGAAATAAGGATGACAGCACACCTGGCCAGAAATTCAGGATGACAGCGCACCTGGTCAGAAATACAGGATGACAGCGCACCTGGCCAGAAATACAGGATGACAGCGCACCTGGCCAGAAATACAGGATGACTGCTGACCTGGCCACGATATGTGCACTGGATCACACACCAGTCCTATCCCTGAAGATTCCCAACATAAGCAATTGATGTATGAAAGAAAGAAAAGTTTGAAATACAGTTGTTGTTTATATCAGGGAAACAATTATGTCCTTAGGATGTAAAGAAGTTAGGATATTTCATAATGAGGGTATGGCTGCATAGTATCAAAGGTAGCACATACAGCACTTAGAGAATGGAGAGCAGTAGGACTCAGACAACATTCACAACTGCGAATAGGAAAATATGGTTGAGTGTCATCTATTATTATACACCTCCTAGAATCCATGATATAATTGTATATCAGACTTTAGAATATTATGAAGAAGATAAGAAGAAAAGATATTACAATATTGGTGGGTGGTCTTTATGCAAAGATAGGAACAGACGATAAAACCTTTGAAGAGATCATGGGCTTGGGATAGTGAAAAAAAAATGGAGAAATATTCATCAACATGTGCTTCAAATCAGCTTGATATAAGAGAAAGTCTGTTTCTACATTAAAAAAATTCATACATCAATATGGAAATCGTCATTCCACAGAAGAGAAAATCAGGTGGATCATATGTACAAAATCAAGAAGCTTAGGACATCATTATGTAACGTAAAAGTATATTGGAGACAGCACTTCGGAGAAGGGAATTGGAGACAGCACTTCGGAGAAGGGAATTGGAGACAACACTTCTGAGAAGGGAATTGGAGACAACACTTTGGAGAAGGGAATTGGAGACAACACTTCAGAGAAGGGAATTGGAGACAACACTTCGGAGAAGGGAATTGGAGACAACACTTCGGAGAAGGGAATTGGAGACAACACTTCGGAGAAGGGAATTGGAGACAACACTTCGGAAGAGGGAATTGGAGACAACACTTCAGAGAAGGGAATTGGAGACAACACTTCGGAGAAGGGAATTGGAGACAACACTTCGGAGAAGGGAATTGGAGACAACACTTCGGAGAAGGGAATTGGAGACAACACTTCGGAGAAGGAAATTGGAGACAACACTTCGGAGAAGGGAATTGGCGACAACACTTCAGAGAAGGGAATTGGAGACAACACTTCGGAGAAGGGAATTGGAGACAACACTTCGGATAAGGGAATTGGAGACAACACTTCTGAGAAGGGAATTGGAGACAAAATGGATAAAGAAGACATGGAAAGAACTTGAATGGATTGCACAGGACAGGACTTGATGTGAGCTGATTGAAGGCCTATGCTCCATAGGGAGCAGAAGATAACAATGATGATTGTTGTGCTTAATGTCTTGTGTTGGTTTGTGTTTGTGCAAGTGTGTTACGAAAGCTGTGAGTTTTGTGTTTGTGCCAGTGTGTTATTAAAGCTGTTTGTTTTGTGTTTGTGCTAGTGCATTATGAAAGTTGTTTTTTATGTTTGTACTATTGTGTTATGAAAGCTGTGAGTTTTATGTTTATTCTAGTGTGTTATGAAAGCTGTTTGTTTTATGTTTGTGCAAGTGTGCTATGAAAACCATTTGTTTTGTGCAAGCGCATTATGAAAGCTGTTTGTTTTGTGTTTGTGCAAGTGTGTTGTGAAAGCTGTTTGTTTTTTATTTGTGCAAGTATATTATGAAAGCTGTGAGTTTTGTGTTTGTGCAGGTGTGTTATGAAAGGTGTGAGGTTTGTGCGTGTTATTGTGACAGCGTAAAATAATTCAGAATATTTGTCAATGTCTTCTTCCAATAATAACACTAGTCAACAAATTTTCAAAAGTTATTTGTACCAGAAATTAAATATACCATTTCTTATTGATTTTGACATGCTGATTTCAAATATCATAATGAAATTCACCAATTGGCTCTGGTTTTTTTTTAATGATGAATTTACATTACAGTAATACAAATAATGTATGCTTGTTTAATTCTCTGGGGTGAACAGCTAGTCTTTCTACTTTAGCATTATAAAAATTGTGGTACATACTCAATTAATTGATATTTCAACATAAAAATGATAGAAAAAATAAAAACATTATTTAAAGTTCACATATCATGTTTTAAAAAGGCACAAATTTAACCCATTCCGTCATTATTCAGTCGCTGTTCGAGCTCTCTTTGCTTGCTTCTTGTATTCAATCGATGAGGTGTCTCTTGTCACAGTCCAACAGTAATCAGCAAGCATTGAAGGGCTCCAATTGCCTTGGTACCTTGTCTCCATAGCAGCAATGTCCTGGTGAAATCGTTCACCATGCTCATCACTGACGCTCTGACCGCTCCACAGTTTGACGTGAAGAAATCCAGATGAGAATCCAGAAAATGAATTTTCAAAGACATGTTGCAGCCAAGACTCTTATACTTCAGAAGGAGATTTTCTACAATTTCATTGTAATTATCAGATCTGTTGTTTCCAAGAAAATTGTCCACCACTGACTTAAATGCTAGCCATGCTGCTTTTTCCCTGCCATGCAACACACAAAGAAACTCGTCATCATGAAGAAGTTTTCGAATTTGCGGACCAACAAATACTCCCTCTCTTATTTTAGCTTCACTCAGTCTTGGAAATTTTCTGAGGTATTTGAAAGCCTTGTCTGTTTTCTTCATTGCCTTGACAAAGTTTTTCATGAGACCCAGCTTAATGTGCAAGGTTGGCAACAAAATCTTGCTGGTGTCGACATGTGCTGGGTTCTCAACGTTCTTACTGCCAGGCTGCAATGACTGCCTGATTGGCCAATGTCTTCTGATGTAATGGTCACTTCGTGCACGGCTATCCCACTCACAGAGAAAGCAACAGTACTTGGTGTATCCACCCTGTAGTCCAAGCAAAAGAGCGACCACTTTTAAGTCACCGCAAAGTGACCAATGATGATGATCGTAGTTTATACACTTCAAAAGCTGCTTAATGTTTTCATAAGTTTCTTTCATATGAACTGCGTGACCAACTGGGATTGACGGTAACACATTACCATTATTCAACAAAACAGCTTTAAGACTCGTCTTGGATGAATTAATGAAAAGCCTCCACTCTTCCGGTATGTAATTGCTTTTGAGGGCTGCCATTAAACCAGAAATGTTGTGGCACGCAGAAAGGTCACCCTCTTTGAAAAAGAATGTAATAAGCGGCTTCTGGCGGTTCCTATACACATAAATTGTAACATCTTCTGCCAGGAGATTCCACTGTTGCAATCTGGAACCCAAAAGCTCCGCCTTGTTCTTCAGTAAATTCAGATCTCTTACAAGATCATTCAGTTCACCTTGGGTTATTAAGTGTGGTTTAGTGGATGTAGTGTGCTCAAAATCTGGGTCGCTTGAGGTTGATGGTTCAGGACCACCAATGTCCTCTTCTTCATCAGTGGAAGCAGCTGAAAATGATTCTGGCACTTTGGGAACTGGTAGGTCATCGCCATGTGGTACAGGACGAATTGCAGAGAGGATGTTTGTATATTCCAGAGTCCATTTTTTCTTCTTTGATATGCCTTTCCCAATTGGAGGGACCATGCAAAAGTAACAGTTGTTGAGATGATCAGTGGGCTCTCTCCAAATCATTGGGACTGCAAAAGGCATAGCTTGCCTTTTGCAAGTCAACCACAGTTTAAGATGTGCTGCACATGTATTGCAGCATATGTGTGGCGCCCAGCTCTTATCTTGATCTCCTATTCTGCAGCCAAAATACAAATGTACGCCTTCTTAATCACTTTGTTATATTTCGTTTTTGTGATAGAAATATCACCTCACCACATAATACAGAAATTATTAGCACTGTTCACACATGTCCGCATTTCTAACTATGATACTTTTGATAAGGACAAATTAACTAATGGCACTTCAGAGATAAGTTATAATTAGGTCATTTGCAATCATTTTAGTTTACATTTTTATTGGGTCATAGCAATCGCCACACAACAGTTGCGGTTCTTATATATAAATTGTGCGTAAATATCAATTGCTTCTCGTTGGTTATGGCCGACTCTAGTGAACGTATAACGTCACTCTTTTAAAGTCAATTATTAGTCCAATTTTATTGACACATAACTTCGTAATATAACCAGTTCAAGATTTTCCAAAAGGTAACACTTACTTACTTAGTCATTCCCCTTCTACCGTGAGGTGTAGAGGTTTGGAAGAGAGAGCGCCAGGCTATCCTATCGGCTGTCTTCCTCCTGGCCTGGTTCCATTCTAGTCCTCGGTCTAAAGATTGTCTAATGTTGTCCTGCCAGCGGACTCTGGGGGTCTGGATCCCTGGCCCTTTGTTTCCCATGCTTGTCGTGGTAGCCGATCTTCTCCCATTCTGCAGACATGGCCAAACCATCTTAGTTGGGACTGTTCTACTTGGGTCTGCATGGGGTGGGATTTTAGGCCTTGACGTATCGTCTGGTTGCGGACCATATCTCTTCTTGTTACTTCAACCACCTTCCTCAGATACCTCATTTCTGAGGTTTGGATCTGGCTTTTGTGGGTTGTAGTCATTGCCCATGACTCGCATCCATATGTCAAGACTGGGACATAGGTGGAGTGGTATACAGCCATCTTCATTTTCTTACCAACCTCTCTCTTGCTGAGGAATCCTCGATTTATGGCCTGAAAAAGTCTCCCAGCTGCTGCTTTTCGAGAGGCCAACTCTTCTTTGATGCCTCCCTTTCGGTCTATAATAGCTCCGAGGTATTTAAAGTGGTCGACCTGCTCCAGGACCTGTTCTCCCAGCTTAATCTGATGTCTTCTTTCTTCTCGTGATATCACCATGGATTTTGTTTTAGAGCTGCTTATGACCATCCCTCTCTTCTCCAACTCTTCCTTACATGCCTTGAAGACATCGTCCATGAGGAGTATGAAAAGATTAGGTGACAGGATATCACCTTGTCTTACACCAGTGGTGGTCCTGAACTCTTCTGACTTATGGTTTGCTGTCCTCACATAATTTCTGCAAGACTTGTAGAAGCTCTGTATAGCATGAATCAGAGGTGCTGGAATGTTCTTCCTTGCCAAACAGTCCCAAAGTTTGCTCCAGGGGACCGTCAAATGCCTTTTCCAGATCTATGAAACAAAGATGGATCTCACTCTTATACTCAAGGGCCTTTTCACTCAGCTATCTGAGTTCGAATATTAGGTCTTGAGTACTTCGGTTTGCTCGGAATCCACACTGGACCTCATCCAATTGTGGCTCAGCTAGGCGTCGGAGTCTCTGCTCTAGGATTCTAGAGTAGATTTTACCAGGGACACAGAGAAGGGATATGCCTCTATGGTTTCCACTTTGTCGATTGTCACCCTTTTTGAAAATTGGTGTTATGATGGCAATCTCCCAATCCTTTGGTATGGTCTTGTTGCACCACGCTGCCTGTAGGACCCTTAAGAGTAATAGGTCGCCTGATGCTCCCATGTACTTAACCATTTCTGGTGTTAAGCCCAGTCCAATAGGTCACCTCAGTTCTTCCATCTTTATGTCATCTTCACATCATTGGTTTTCTCTTCTGTGCTAGTGGTTATCATTTCTGATGCTTCACCATGCTCACCATCCAGGAGTTATGAGAAATATTCTTTCCATTACTTCCTTCGGGGCAGTAAGCAATTTGTCTTGCTTGTCCTTTATAAATTTGAGAGGGCATTGTTTTTCCTTCCTCATATTCTTTAGGGTCTTATAGAACAATTTCTGGTTTTCTTGCGCATCTTTTTCTAGCTTTTCTCCAAATTCTTCCCAGGACTTCTGTTTTGCTGCTAGCACCTTGTTCTTTGCTTCTGTTCTGAATGTCACATATTCTCTATATTTCTCCATTTGTCCAGTTGTGTTTTTAGCTCCTAAGTATTGTTTCCATGCCATTTTCTTCTCTCTTTTTTCTCTTTGACTTCCTCTGTCCACCAAGGTGTCTTCTTTCTCTTGTTCCCAAGCCGGACTTCACCACATGCTTCTGCAGCAGCTGTCTTTATGATGCCCTTGAATTTAAGCCAGAGGGTTTCCAAGTCATCAGGTTGTTCTTCTGTGTTGCTCACCGCTGCAGCAATAAGCCCCTGATATCTGGTCTTAATTTCTGGCTCTCTCAGCTTGCGGTAGGTCTTAATGCTCATTTCTCCCGTTCATTTACTTAGTTTCTTGCATGATGTTGGGCAGTTCCTAGGCTGAGCAACTCTTTCAGTTGTTCTTTTGATTGTAAGCAGGTAGTGTTCACTTCCAATCTCTGGCCCCCTCCAGACTCTAGCATCCCAGACATATTTGAATGAGCTCCTCCTAACAATGGCATAGTCGATCACTGACTTCTCATTCTTAGTTTGTTCACATCTAGTGTATGCGCTTATGCGGGAACTTTGTGTTTGTAATGATCAGATTCTGCTCACTGCAGAATCTAAGGAGTCGCTTTCCATTGTCATTGAGAGTATCTTCTCCATATCTTCTGATAACTCCACCCCATCTAGCATGGTCATTTCCAACTCTGGCATTGAAATCTCTGAGAATTTCATCTAGGCAGTCATCCACTGTCCTTTGAAGTAGCTCGAAGAATTCCTCCTTGACCTCTGCTCTCTCATCCTCATTTGGCCCATACACTATGACCAGGTTGACTATGGTTTCTCTTTCTTTTAGTTTTACAACCATAATGCGCTCTGAGACAAAGTTCCATCCCTTGAGACTATCTTTTGGTTTTTGGCCACAATGCAACCCACGCCCCCTTTAGCTCTTTCAGATGTAGGTACACCACTGTAGAGCAGCGTGTTGCCATCGAGATCCGTGACTCCTTGTCCTTTTTTCTTTGTTTCCGTTATAGCCAGGATTTCTAGTATTGCTTTCCTCATCTCTTCACCAGCTCCTCTTCTTTCCCATTTATACTTTTTGTGTTCCAAGTTCCATAAGTCGTAGTCCGTTCCAGTTCATCGCCTTCAGAATCAGTCCGGTTTTCTCTCTTGTAGTTCTCGTAATCAAAAGTTTAAAGCAAACAGGTGATTGGCCTGTTGTGCCTTTGCATGGTGGAGGGGCTGCCTCCTTACGGCCTCCAGTGCAGGCCGCCCTCCTCCTTTTTCAGCCGGGCTTAGGACCGGCCTAGGCGGAGTTAGGTAACACTTGGAACTAAAATAAGAACAATCACTGGAATATTTCAGATAATCGTTTAATTCACACAACACATTTAATTCATAGAGATTCAATCAGTTAATCTCTACTCTGTTCATTAAAATCCTCCTCTTGCACAGGAGAAGTTTGAAGTAGATAATCAGCAAACAATTCGGAGTCATCCAACACATAATAATTTGGAAGGAATTCTCCTTCATAACCATTAAATTCAAAACCCAATTCATGTTCAGTATCTTCGTTCATTCTCATCCTTTTACAAGGTGGCTCTACAGCAGAGTTGTAAAAAAAACTAAAAAGTTCTTGTTTCATATTACGAAGGGTATCACTAAATGAAAACTCATCATCACTGACTATTTCTTGGTCCAGGTTTGGTATGGGTTCTTCAACAGATAATTCATTATTCACTATCGATTCAGTCTCCAATTCTGGTTCTTCAGTATCATATTCAATGACTAATTCACTCAAGGGAAATAATGCTAGACACATCTGTGTTCATCCGTAACATTGTTCTCTTCCACTTCGTCAATTACCACAGTATGGTTTCGAATAATTGAGTTCACTTCTTTTGGAGCCATCTTGTTTGATTATCACATTGTTTAAGCTTAAATATTTTCTGTTGATCTTAAAAAAAAAAAAAAAAAAAAGAATTATTGTAATATTAATATCTGGAATCACTCCAGCATTATAAGTTATATTGCAGTTATTCACATAAGTTTTCTTTATACAAAGTCAAACTCACGAATTTTTCGATACTGACTTGTTCTACTGATCGAATTCTCCTGCCAGGAACGTTAGACGCATCGGTAAGTCTGAAGGATTCATCCGATGTTCGTAGTCATCAGTTTTCTTTTAGTGGTGACACGAAATTTGGATTCAGCTTTGTTTCTGAAGGTTGTTCATTCGTTGACCGTGATATTCATCTTTTCTCAAACAACTGCTTGATAACTCAAGTTGTGTTTGCTTCCGATACTCCAAGAAGGTCCTTGGGTAACTGTTAGACCACTTGTTGCGAATTTCGAACCCTAGGATAACTTCTTAGTCAACTGACTTGATGAGAGATTCAACTTCTATTTTGACTGGCTTCGTCAAAACTGACAGACCAACTGACTTTTAGGAAGGCTCTCAGCTAACTGACTTTAAAGTATTCGTCATGGTCTTATATACTATGCTAACCGATGTTTACTGATTTGTGATTTGTTGGAATTCAAGACTATAATTGTTATGTCATCTTTCATTGGCTAATCTGATCTATCTGGTATCGATGGTGTCAATACTAAAATTGTAATTTTGTATCTGAATAATTGTCTTTTTCTAATATAATTTTGTGACTTTTTCTTACTAAAAATAGACTCGCCAAGTTTGGTACAAGTAATCTTACTTCATAATCTTTTATTGTGCCATGTTACCTTTGTGCTTTTGGTGATGTCATGATGGAGACATTGACCTTAACTTTATGACGTCATGATAGTTAACCTTTTTGGTTTAGAGATTAAGTCATTTGGTTTAGAGATTAAGCTATTTTGTTTAGAGATTAACACTTTGCTGACCAGCGATCCGGAGCATTAATGTCTCCCATTACCAAGGGTGTTTGCAGATTTCTTTAAAAATAACTTTTTTTTTTTTAAATTCATAAAAAATTGAAAAACAGACATAGGGTTTTGAAATTTTCAGAGCGCCACTACGAATGGTTGCTACATCTGAAAAATATATTTTATGCAAATTGGTCACATGATCATGGTGGCCATCTTGAATTTGTGTGGCTATTTATAGAAATTTCAGGAGATGTTTTAAAACCATGATATTTTTCCAGTGTTTAGTGAATTTGTTCGATGTCAGTGCAATAAAATGTTAGGGACGTTGATGAATATGAACAAAATAATCTTGATTGACATACTGATTTAACGATAATCATGTATTTCAACATAAAAGGCTAACAAAAATTGTGAATAAATCGCAAAGAAAATTTAATTTTTGTATTTGTCTTTTTTGAGTGGATTCTGTGTCTGCGGCATCTGACAATGAGTGTTTGTGAATGTTTTGAGTGGTTACTTACCTCTAGTTGGAGTCTGAGCTGCTTCCTTCATTAACTGGGGTTGAAGTTGTAGCTGTAGGTCTCTGCAAGAGTCTTTGTCTGGATCGTTGATAATCCTCGACTGTGTGGTACAACTTGAAACAGGGTATCGTGCATAGAGGTACATTGCAATCTGGGCAGTACATGACAGTCTGGCTTCTTTTCCCTGCAGCCTTACACACTTTACAGTCTGGTTTGTACCTTGCCCTTTCATATTTATCAATGAAGTGGCGCTCAGTAAGTCGTGTTGTTGTGACTTGTGGTTTTGAAGGTGTCACATTGCGTCGAAGAATAGCAGGTTCAATAAGAGCAAGACTGACATCCTGCCTGAACTTCTTTGCTGTGATATTTTTTGTAGAGTTGGCAGTGTTGTAGGTTATGTGCCCATTAACCAGGGCAGTTTCAACTAAGAAATGATATAATGGAAGGTACCATTTATAGGATCTGTGTGGGTAGGGGTAGCTTGCACCCAGTTGGCCGAAGTGGTCGACACCTCCCATACTTTTGTTGTATTTTTCTGCTAGCACTGGCTTCTGAATTGTTCTGCCCTCAGGTATTCCTCGTTTTCTAACTGTCTTGTCCATAACATCATTGGAGTGAACAGTAGATAAAAGGTTAACTCTTTTCGTGTCATGCCAGGTAACTGCCAACATGCCTTTATCTTCTGTGTCACAAAACACAGGACGATCTGCCTTTTTCAATTTGAGTTGCTTTTTCTTCAGTGCTTCAGGAAAATGCTTCCTATTCTCAGCTACTGTTCCACATGCACCAATCTGAATTTCTTTCAGCTCTTGAAATAAAGCTGGGGCTGAATAAAAGCTGTCGCAGTAGAGAATATGTCCTTTGTTGCCATATCCATCGAGAAGATCTTTCACAACCCTGGAAGTTGCCCCAACAGAACCTTCATCATTTGCCTTACCAGTATAAATTTTCAATTTCAGGCAGTATTGTGTTTTAGCATCAGTGAGTACAAATACTTTGAATCCCCACTTTGTGGGTTTTGCTGGCAGGTATTGCTTGAAATATATTCTACCCTTGAACCTCACCATCGATTCATCTATTGACAACTCCCGCCCAGGTGTGTAGTGTTGCTTATATGTAGGCAAAATAATATCCAGTATGGGTCTGAGCTTGAAGAGGGGGTCATACCCAGGCTGCCCCCTCTCAATTCTGTTATCATTATTATTAAAATGGAGATTTCTGTGGAGCTGTTGGTACCTGTTCCGACTTATGACCCTCGAATATGGTGTATCATTCAACCAAAAGTTCTTACACCAGTAGTCTGAGACTGCTGGTTTGCAACACATTCCCATACCAATCTGAAGGCCTATGAATGCAGAAATTTCAACTGCATCAGTTTTATCCCAAGTACGTTTCTTGTACTTAGCATTTCCTGTGTACTGAGAGAGGTGATTTTCTCCGTACCTATTCACTTCGTCAGTGATCAGATCTATAGCAGTGTCGGGGAAAAAAAGTTTGAAAAAATCAATTGACATATATTCAGTTGTGTCTGCCGTAACACCTTGTTGTTCTTCATATGGAGGAAGCATGTCAAGCTCAACAAGTTCGTTTTGAGCAAGCTTTCTCCATCTCCACAGATTATTTTGATGTGCAGTCTTGCTGTGGTCTCTTGTGCCACGCCCATCTCCTGCTTCAGATGTACCTACATCACCTTCATCTAATCCAAATTCGTTGTCGCTGCTATCAGTTGCGTTACGATTGAGTGAAACATCTCTACTTAGCCATGAGATATCACTTTCGGACCCAGATTCGCTGCCAGAGTCAGAATCATCTCTGTTATAAGTCTGGTTTTCATCATCACACATGATGAAAACAAAGAACGGGCTCTTGTACTAAAAATAATGAAATTTTAATCAAAACTCCACTAGAAACAGCGCTTCACGATATCATTCATGGGCGCAGCCATTTTGGAATGTTAAAAATACCCGGATGAGGCTTGTTTCGTAAAACTATCGATACGGCTGTCTGTTGCGTTGGTAGAGTTACTAATTTGACTTTCGTCGAATCTGATCAGCAAGGGTTTCAACCGGAAATTTGACTATCGTCGAATTTGGTCAGCAAAGTGTTAAGTCATTTGGTTTAGAGATTTCCGTTTTATGATATCATCAAATAACTAGTTTAACTATGATGCCATCAATAGTTGTGCGTTTTACTATGGGGGAGGTTCCCTATTTTACGATGGGGGAGGCTCACTGGCACATTATGAAAGCCATTTATTTTGTGCAAGTGCGTTTTGAAAGCTGTTTATTTTGTGTGTGTGCATGTATATTATGAAAGTTGTTAGTTTTGTATTTGTGCAAGTGTGCTATGAAAACTGAAGTTTGTATTTGTGCAACTGTAGTATGAAAGCTGTTTTACCTAGTGTTTCATTTTATATTTCAGAAAAGGCTCTGAAACAAAATATGTTGCTACATTTCAGGTGTTGCGTCCACGAACCAAGAGAGTTAACCTGCGGGATGTTCAGTTTTTATTAGAGCTTGAGCGTCCAACAAGAAAGTCAGACCTTCTGTACAAGACATTCCTGAAATGAGCAGAGGTTGGGTTTCAGCATAATTTCTTTGCAAATTTGCTTCAGAGGCTTAGCACAAGTCAGGCACCATGGTCTTCTCATGAGAACATGGGCAGAATCAGTGCAGTTGACGAAGCACTCGTGAAATTTCTACTGAAGTCAGTGAGTCGTGCCTGACAATTGCGTGCTTCAGTTAAGCACTTTATGCAGTAACTTCATAAAAGTGTGCAAGCAGCCAGTGCTGTCAGCCCCGGTGACATTGATGGTCTTCGGACTGTCTGGGCACTTTTAAATGTGCCAGGTGCAGCTGTGCATTAGTAAAAAAAAACCAGTTGTCGTGAAAGATAAAATGTGATGGTACTTCACAACAGTAGCCCTGACGTAACTTGGATTACTTAATGTTCATACGTCTGTGAAGCTTTGAGTCAACACAATTGTCATTTTACTTGAAGTGTGTAATTGATCAAAAATAGATCATTTATTTATATATGACTGATAAACATTACACTCTTCGTTTGAAGAACTGTTGCCACAACCTTTCATGTATGAATGCTGTGACTATTGTATATTGACATTCAGAGCATACATTCTTGATGAAACAGATGTGAACTTTCCAGAAAGGTGTTTACAAGAGAATTTTAGGACTTGTAACGAAAATGAAGCTGTAGGTATAATTGTTTGATTTTCGGGTACTTTGATGGGAGTATAATAAAGGGCAGAAAAGAAACGCACGTGAAATGAGTTATCTTTAAGTAAGTTGGTAAGCAATGTGAAAACATAATAACAGGTGGAAACATCAGAGACATTGTTAGAACTCCAGTGCAGGGTTATCAGATGATGAATGATAATATGGTTTGGATATTTGTGAAGAGAAGCCATAACATGGTTTGGGTCAGTGTTTCTCAACTTTTTTACTATGTGGAATCCATAAAATAAGTTTCCAATTCCTGCAGAACCCCTGCCATTGACAGTAATGTTACGTCGCTGCTAGCACAGGGCTCTGGTTCAGTCCCAGCCTTCTCTCCAGTAGACTTACATACCGAATGAGCAAACAAATCCTAAATTTGGAGGGCACAGAAATTAGTCCAGTAGTTATAATAGACAAATTTCCCTCATTATTTTCACATTTTTATTTATTTAAGGGGTCTCACAGAACCTCTAATGGTGCCTCAAGGAACCCTGGTTCGGAATCACTGATTTGTGAGGGGAATTATGACATGGTTTTGAGATTTACAAATATGCATTTAGACTGAATAGAACTAGTCAGTGAAAGAAGATGAGAGAGGTGTTGGATTGATGGGGTAGCAGATACCATTAAAAAATACTACATAACAGTATATCAGGCCCCCACTCTGTCCATTAGATAAGATATTTATAACGGTGAAGAAAACCCTTCCTGTAATCAACTGTAAGTCATTACAGTTAAAGAAGGAAATAAAAGTCTGTTTAGTTGTTTATACTTTCAGAAGTCAGTAGGTTGTACACCATATGTTTGCCGCTTTTGGGAAATTTATGAACAGTTCTGCAGGAAAGATGTAATACACGGTCATAGCTTGGAACCCCAATGGGCTGATCACCCGTTTGCCAGTCACTTTGATTACGGAAACAACAGCAAACGGATTGATTTGTCGTTGCCCTAAAGACGCCATTAGGCGTGATGGGAACAACGGCAAAGAAAATCTATTCGCTGTTGCCCTTAAGACGCCACTAGGCGTAATGGCCACTGACTGCTTTGCCGGTCGTTGGCCAAGGACGGAAGAAGAAGAATAGCTTGGAACAGTGAAAGAAATACTTGAGATGCTGAGAAATAAATCCCTCATGTTATTTTAATTCTTTATACCATACATTTCCGTTACAAATATTTTGTGCTTGCTGACACTTGTTCTAGCATCCAATGACATCAGTATATATGTTTGTTAATGCTCAGATCTGAAATGTATTGGGACATGTTTTGAAGAAAAAAGGACATCTTTTCATGTATACTCCTGGCAGAAATTAGGACCATCATTAAATATCTGGCAAAAGTTAACACTTTATGTGCCATTAAGGCTGGGTGCAGACGAGCGTTTCTTGCTGCGTGTTTCTCGTGTGTGACGAATGAAAGAGTAGGGATTTACAGGCTGCACAGCCGAGCGAGACTGTCTGTAAATCCCTAATCTTTCATTCGTCACGCGCAAGAAACGCTCGTCTGTAAGAGCCCTAACACTTTATGTGCTATTTTTGTCAAAGTTGCAGCTAAGATCATTGCATGCTATTTTTTATGTTTGTTGAATTGTAAGGCTGTCTTTTTAATCTATGATTTTATTGCAAATCAACACTGGCAATCTACACCACATTTGCATAACATGCAGATAAGCAGCTATAATTGTTGTGCCCGTGTAAGTTTTAAGGGTTCCCTTTTTTTCCCCAATCAAAATGCTATTTGTATTCATTAGTTATCACAGTAATGTTCTTCTTCGTTCACCCTCAGATGTCAACTTAAATAAGTTCAAAGAAAGCAGTGGTCAGCCTGAGGCTGTTGATATCTCCATAGATTTTCTCCAGGAATGGCACTGGTGATGGCCATATGCTTTTTCTCTGTTCCTCATGTGTTGGGCACCTTTGAAGCAGATGTTCGGCGGTCATTTTATCGGTGCCACAGTCACACTCATCAGTAGTTCCTATCTTTAATTTGTTGAATAGGTGGTATCTCAATCTGTTATGACCTGTGCGAAGTCTGAAGCTTACCACTTGTTCATTTCTGCTGAGCTGGTAATACGGATCATTTTTTGTGTGGCCTGGATGCTCTTCTTCCCACTTGTGCCTGTACCTGCGCTTGATAAAACTCTTGGACTCCTCATAGGTTATATTTGTGTCAAGTTGAGGAAGTTTTCCCCCTTCCTTTGCCAATCTGTCAGCCTCTTCATTTCCAGGGATGTTGCAGTGAGAAGGGATCCACTGTATCACGACTCTTTTGTACTGCTGACATAGTCTGTGAAGTGTTACTCTTAGGTCATCCAGTTCAGCATTACTTTGACTTTTCAGCATTGTAATTACTGACAGCGCATCTGAGAAGATAGCTACTGGTCTCTTTGAGCTTTCTTCTGTCATTAGAATTTCTGATGCAGTTTTTAAGGTCTCTGCCTCTGCTCTGAAGTTACTTGAAAATTTCCCCGTTGCGACTGCTATCTTTTTTTGTGTGCCATTGCTTAAGCTCAGGAAGACTCCTCCACCCCCATCTTCTGTTGCATTAGTTGCTGATCCATCTGTGTATGCATGGATCCAGGTGTTGCTTGGGTAATGTTTCTCTATATATTTTGTGGTTAGGACTCTCCTTTCTGTTTCATTTTGGCTGTTCTTTCTCTCAATACTAGGAACGTTTTCTATCATGTCAGGGAAGCACTGTTGTTTCCAAATTGGTAGCTTGTGTGCAGTACATATTGGCGTAGCTGTTGATATTGCATTTATGGGGTCTGCTCTCATCTTTGTTTTGACTGTCTCTACAAAGTTGCTTCGCTTCAGTCTTCCCCTCTTAGTCCATTTATTCTCTGGTGCATTGGGTGGTCTATCAGCCTCCTGAATTTCTCGGCTTGTTGCTGGGCTCTGCTATCTCTTCTATCCTCCATAGGCTGGAGGTGAGTAATCTTTTCCAACTCTTTTATGGGTGTTGACTTCATGCCCCCTGTTATGATTCTCATTGCTTAGTTTTGGGTTCTGTTTATTTTGTCAAAGTTCGACTTAGCTGCCGTTGACCATGCTGCAATGCCATATTCTAAGACTGGTCTCACTCGCCCAGTATATAGCTTCTTTAGTACTCTCTCGTCTGCTCCCCAACCCGCGCCAGCAAGTTTTTTCATGATTGCCATTCTCTGCCTTGCTCTTGTTCTGTTTTTCTCAATCTGGGTTTTCCAAGTCAAGCGGCGATCAAAGGTAATGCCTAGGTAGTTTGGGTTGTCATCCAGATGTAGATTTTTCCCATTTAGCACCAATTTGGAGATCTGTGGTTTGTTAGAGAGAGAAAACACTGTGAATGATGTTTTCTCTTCATTTATCTTTACTAGCCATGCCTTGGCCCACTCCTCCAATGATGTTAGGGCTTGCTGCATCCGAATGCTTGCCGTAGTGATATATTCCTCTGAGATCCACAGGGCTAAGTCGTCTGCAAAGGAGGCATTGTGTGTTCTTCTTGGAATATTCTCTGATATGTCGTTTATATATGCAAGGAACTGGCCGTTCTATTCTCAAGATAGTGGCTGATCCATTTGAACATTCTCCCACACACTTCACTTCTTTGCAGCTTGACTTTCAGTCCATCTTTCCACACTTTGTCAAATGCTTTTTCTAAGTCCACCCAAACCACCCGTGTGTGCTTTTTTTCTTGGAAAGCATCCTCAATTTTATGAGTTATATAAGTGATCTGGTCTTCAGTGGATCTGTGTTTTCTGAATCCTGCTTGCTGTGGGGCTAAGAGATGTTTTTCCTCTAGATGCCACATTAGTCGAGTATTAATTATGCGCTCCATCAATTTTCCAACACAACTAAGTAGACTGATAGGTCTGTAGCCATTTGGTTCTGTCTGAACTTTGTCTTTCTTAGGAATTGGAATCAGTATGGCGTCTTTCCATGCCTGTGGTACTATTCCTCTTTTCCAGCTGCAGTTTAGGATGGTCAGAAGCTTCTTTTTTGCCTTTGTTCCTAGGCCTGTTAGCATTTCATTGGTTATCCCATTTTTTCCAGGTGACTTCTTTTTCTTTAGCGCCCTCATTGCCTCTTCCATTTCTTGCATTGTTAACTTTGCCATCATGTGTTTTTCTGGTGCAAGCTTTTTGTTGTCATGACTCCTTTGTTCATCAGTGATGGCCTTTCTTCTGTCTATAGGGACATCAATGTGGTTTGCACCAGCATAGTGTTCAATGAGTGCATTTTTCCCTAGAGCATATTTTTACCTTGTTTGATTGTGATGTGATTTTTGTAAGGTTCTTCATTGTTCAACAGTAATGTTCAAAATTTCATTGAAACCATATTTATGGACTAAAAATTGAAATTCTTTAGCAAAACATTTCAGTATATCTAGTACCTCTAATGTTCAAAAGATTTTTAATGATTGTTTGGGCATATAAAAAAATCCAGTGGCATCTGAGTAGAATGTAGGTAAAAAAATAAAACTAATGGCATGTAAAGTGTTAAAGAAATGTCTGATGTCATCATGACCCTATGCAGCACAGTACTTCCTGTCCTGTGCCATTCTTTCAAGGTCTTTCTGTATATTCTTTATCCATTTTATTTTTGTCTCATTTCACTTCTCCGTGTGTTTTTTGGTCTTCCTCTGCCTCTCTTACCCAAGGGACTACAGAATGAGGACATCCTTGTAAGGCTGTCAGCAGGTTTATTCATTGTGTGTCCTGTTCATAGCATCATCTTATCTCGCATTCCACCAGTAAAATGTTGCTTTATGTGTTCTTTTATGTGGGAACGTGCATCCACCTAGAACTAGTTGATTTGAAGCATAGAAGTTAATGTATATTTCTCCATTTTCAATCATTGCTCCGAGTCCATGTATTCCCATGATCTTATCAAAGCTGTGATTGTCTGATCCTATTCTTTAGTTCACCCAGTAGATTGTAAGATTAGTCTTTACTTCTCATTTTGTCTATGATATTTAGAAGTCTGTAATAAAATTGTTCTTCCGTGAAGTCTTCTTTGTCATTAGTTGATACATAACACTAGGTGAGGTTTTGTTTTTGTGTGGCAGTTTTGAATGTTGCTAGTATCACTAGGTCCTATTGCTTCCAATTTTGTAAGTGCCTTCTGTTCTTCCTTTTACAGCATTTGAGCCACACCTCCATATTGGTGTACACTTTCTTCCTCTTGTCTTAATGATAACACCATTTCTCCTGTCTTCAGTGTCCACTGTATTCCCTTTCACCTTAGGTCAGATATAGCAACATAGTAAGTGCAAGAAAGGTAGATTATAATCACCTGTAAGACATGCAAAACATCTGACAACATATAGAAAGAAAAAAGAAGTATAAGGCACCACTGAGATTAAAACACAGTCAGCAAAAAAATTACAGCATCGCATCATTATAAGAAAAAGATGTGCTATGTACTTTGGCCAACTAATACCCCAGAAGACGTTATACCTAGTTGTACCACATTTCACATAGCAATTTACAGAAATTGACTATCTGAGGTCAGTGGGTTCATATTAAAATAACATTCAACAACCAAAATGTTACAGTGTGTGACTTCCTGTAATGCTTGAGCTGCCTGTGTCATCTCAGATGTGCCTGTATTTGTATTTTGGCTGAAGTTGTGCTGACCCGTACAACTTTGTGGAAGTGAGGATTACCTGGAGCAGAAAAGACTTCCTTACGTCATATCATGCTGAACATGCATAGAGTTGGTGCTAAACAGTTTCAGATGAATACTTGTAAAGTTGGCATGGTGATAAGCATTGTTGGTTGATTTTAAAAAAAACCTAAATCCACGCGGTGGAAATGTGAGTCCTGAAATTAAGAAATTTAAAATAATTGTGTCTTATTTATGAACAACACCATTATTGTACACGAGTGAAAGTCGTACATAAGAAAACAAACATGGAATCATAAAACAGTTTTAGAAGAATACTGTGAATATCCAACAGACGAAGTGGTGAATCCGCCTTGTAGTTCCCGAGGGTCTCTCAAGAGATGAAGTGGTGAATCCCCTTTTAGTTCCCAGGGGTCTCTCAAGAGATGAAGTGGTGAATCCCCTTTTAGTTCCCGGAGGTCTCTCAAGAGACGAAGTGGTGAATCCCCTTTTAGTTCCCGGGGGGTCTCTCAAGAGACGAAGTGGTGAATCCCCTTTTAGTTCCCGGGGGGTCTCAAGAGATGAAGTGGTGAATCCCCTGTTAGTTCCTGAGGGTCTCTTTAGAGATGAAGTGGTGAATCCCCTTTTAGTTCCCGGGGGGTCTCTCAAGAGACGAAGTGGTGAATCCCCTTGTAGTTCCCGGGGGGTCTCTCAAGAGATGAAGTGGTGAATCCCCTTTTAGTTCCCGAGGGTCTCAAGAGACAAAGTGGTGAATCCCCTTTTAGTTCCCAGGGGGTCTCTCAAGAGACGAAGTGGTGAATCCCCTTTTAGTTCCAAAGGGTCTCTCAAGAGACGAAGTGGTGAATCCCCTTTTAGTTCCCGAGGGTCTCTCAAGAGACAAAGTGGTGAATCCCCTTTTAGTTCCTGAGGGTCTCAAGAGACAAAGTGGTAAATCCCTTTGTAGTTCCCGGGGGTCTCTCAAGAGACGAGTGGTGAATCCCCTTTTAGTTCCCGAGGGTCTCTCAAGAGATGAAGTGAATCCCCTTTTAGTTCCCGAGGGTCTCAAGAGACGAAGTGGTGAATCCCCTTAAAGTTCCCGGGGGTCTCAAGAGACGAAGTGGTGACTCCCCTTGTGGTTCCCGGGGGTCTCTTAAGAGACGAAGAAATAAAAGGACTGCTGCTTCCTCAGCCATGTCATAAATGGCGACATGCGAGGTTTGTCCACGGGGATGGTTATCTCATGTCAAAGTTATTACTGCAGGAACCACCACTGCAAGAGCTTGTTCTTTTGGCGTATGCTTCCTCAAGGGGGGGGGGGGGGGGCCACCTGCAATAGTTGCTCAATTATAAGGAGCAAACAATAAACAGATGAGAATAATGATGGTTAAAGTGATGAGTAAAAGCATGAATGATGTAAATAAGATTCTGCATGAATGATGTAAATAAGATTCTAACTGTTGTGTGGCTGTAAGATAAACATAATTTTGTGGATGTGATATGTGACAGACAGGAAAGAAAAGAAGATTCTAACTGTTGTGTGTAAGATAAATATAATTTTGTGGATGTGATATGATGACAGACAGGAAAGAATTACTTATACTGACAATATGTGCAAAAACTAAAGCACACATTTCGACTAAGAACTTTTTTTTTTTTTTTAAACTTGACCTGTTAAGAAATCTGAAATTTTTAAGGATGATTAAAACAAGTGCAATTTGTGTTTGTGATGGTAATGAGGTCAATGAAAGTATAAAAAGCTGATTAGATTACACAAAATGAGCAATAACTGAGTCCTGGTCTCAGGAAAAGGTAATCAAACATGAATTAAAAATATTGTGTTAATCCTTGCTAATAACAGCAGAACAATCATGAGATTTGATAGTGTTCATTTTTCCATCTATTAATTCTCCATCTTCATTGACCATGTTGTGACTGTATTGAAACTGCATCATGGGCCAGCAGATATGTCAATAGGAAGTCTTTATTTTTTATTTTGTCACACAATGAAGCGATAAATAAACAAATAAATTAAAACCTAATCCAATGGTGTTCATGTTTGTTTTTGAAAATGTACACATTTAAACTTAAGGTAGTCGTAGGGTAGAAACATGAATTTTTCTTATATATAACTTTACATTTTGCCTATATATGTCAAAGTGTTCCTTGGTAAGAGACAATTCTAACCATAAGAGTGATTGCATAATTATGCTAATTAACTATTCAACATGGCCACAGCAGTTACTTTAAACCCACATAACATAATTATTTCTCAACATATAGAGTTGAAATTCTGCATGCAAGTCCACAAATGAATGCACTATGTCCTCAACCTAAAACATTTGGGATATCAAGAAACATAGTGTGGCAACTTATGAAAAAAATGAAAATTGTAAATTTATCGAACCTCATTAATATGCATAACATCTGAAACAATAAAACAAATTGAGAAAACAAAACAAAATTAGGTTCATGACAAGGTTTAAGATGCTAAGAAACACTCTGCACAGTTTTAAAGCATTCCAACAATTCATTCTTGAGATATGGCATCTCAACATGTACCTGTCATGCTAAAAAAAAAGTGAAAGTGTGAAAAAAAAAGAAAAGGAGAAAAATATGTTAATGAAACATTAAACTGTGCACTTACTTACCTCCTAAAGTATACATATCCCCTTCTTTTTCTTCTGCCTTGTCAGTAAACTCCTTTCTGATGACTCTCAAAGTCTTTCTTCTTGCTTTGGATAGGGTGTTGAAAATTTAAGGTGTTTGTGGTAAAAGATATTTTATTATCAATATCCCACAATCATTTTAAAACCATAATATAAAAACAATGTTTTACCTTAATATAAATGGGTAACCTATAGACAGGTTCAAAATGTGATAATAGATAGAATTTACATATATTAGTGTTTTCTGTCGGGGGAAAAAATGTTACACAGGATGACAGAGAGAAAGGCACTGGGCAGTTTAACATCATGACATGAACAAAACAAGTCGACAACAGAATTAGAGACATGAACAAAACAAGTCGACAACAGAATTAGAGACATGAACAAAACAAGTCGACAACAGAATTAGAGACATGAACAAAACAAGTCGACAACAGAATTAGAGACATGAAGCTATGGAGGGACATGGTTGCCTGTGCCAGCTAGTGTTGTTGTTTGGAGAAGACAGTTGAAGAGGTTACTACTGTGTGTTATCATAACCTGTTACAAGTCACAACTAAGTTGATATACAGTACCTTATTCACATTAGACGTGGTCTCATTTTTTTTCATATAAAAAATATGTGAGATGACTGGCAGATGTTTCTCACTTTTTGATAGATTTGCTGACTAAAACAGTAACATATAGTAGCATTTTCTTATTATGAAAAATAAGCTGTATGTAAGACTTTCTGTCAAAATCGGTAAGTAACTTGATGGAATATGTAATGTAGACAAAGGGCAGTACATCTTGAATTCAATTAAAATATTGATTTTGAGTTGTTTGTATTATAGGAAACTTCGGAATCTATACTATCAGATGGAGTGTCTGATTGGCAGAGTGGTTAGTGTGCTTGCCTCATGGCAGAGTTACTGGGTTCCAGGTTCAAAACATGGTAGCATCACGCTTCAGTCTACCCAGCTGTAAAAGAATAACTTACTCTGCTCTTGAGTTAGGGAAGGCAAAGACAGCAAGAAAGTGAACTGGTAAACCCCACCTCTTAGAAAAGCTGAACCTAATATAGAATCCCATTACACGCCCATTGAGGCATCATGGGAATATGGTGTTAGGCCCGTATTTTCTGAACCATACAGCACACTAGGGGTCATGTGGTCAACATCACACCTGATCCTAGTATAGCAAGTCTCTAACACTTCTACGGCAGTATCTTCTATAGGACTATCTTTACCTTTTTATCATCAAATGGTTGAATGGTATAAGTTACATTAGTAAACAAAAAAATGGTTTTAGATACATTTAATACATATTTGCACCCGTGTGTTACCGGGGCCCGAAAGAGGAACAAAGAAAATTAACACTGTACCCTACCAGGCATGTCGTAAAAAGCGACTAAGGAGGGTTGGGCATGGGGCTGGTTACTCCATCCTGTAAAATAAAATTTTTTACCAAAAAAAACCAACAAATATGGACAAGTCAAATGCAGAATATAAATCAACTCAGCCACCCAAGACAGAAGAAGGTTCTCTAGAAAGGAGGTGCATGAAGCAACCCAGAGAAAGCCGAAAGGAGTCTGGGTTGCCGACTAACCTTTTTTCGTCTAGGAAAATTTCCAGGATTGGCACCTGGAATATTCGCACTCTATGTGAACAAGGGAAAACTGCATAAGTAGCAGCAGAAGGCACCATTTTGTATACATTTGTGGGCATTAGAATAAGATTCATTTTTGGAAAGTAGGTTACAAATTATATCTGCTAACAAAACGCCTACCGCCAGAGATGTTAACGTCTACCAAGTTTCTACTCTGCTTCATACTACTGTTATGTCTAACCTTATTCAACACTACAACTATAGGTCTTATTTCAACATGTACCTGCTGTACAGAAAACTCACAATCCTCACCAAAAGTATACTGAATATCTGACATCTCACTCCTTACGAAATCTGTCACAACACATGAGTGGCATCAGAGCTTTACGGGTAGTAAAAATCTGTATATCACAGACGACAACCAACTGGGCTGGTCTTACTAAACTGGAGAACTAACTCGATGTGCACTCTGAACTTCTTCAATCTCTAAATCAAATGAGTGGCAAAAAAGAGCATTACGAGTGGTAAAGTCTGTAACTACAGACGAACAACCAACTAGGCTGTTTCTACCGCTCGAGGACTAACTCTTGACACGATCTACACTCTTTCACATTTCAAAAACTACTGATTAAATCTTAACTTCTAATTTGCAAAAACAACTTTCCTCAAACCATCTAGAACTCAATTTCTTCTCGCTTATAAACAGTTTACCTATTTTTTCATGTGAATCTTGACTACTCACTCAATTGTATATTGACAGTTTAATCCACCTAATGACTTAAAGGGATGTAACCCATATCTCTACTCTAACCCGTCTGTTTTTCTGCGTTACTTCCCTTTGACTAGAACTTTGATTAACTTCTCTTCTATAGTAACTCCGGCTACATATTCAGTTCAGGCTAATTTTAAGATTTTAGAAGGACTGGACAGTTGATTTCATGCTTTATTTATGAGAATGTTTGTCAAACTATATTAACTACAGAATACAGTTAGTCTATTGCCCCGGGCAGTTTCCGGGGCTCTCTGAGGTGAGAAAAAAAAAGAATGCTCCCTCAAGCATATCGTACAATGTGACTGATATGAGGTTATGCATGGAGCTGACAACCTCATGTAAAACATATTGCCATAGAAACTACCGCTACAACAGCATGGGAGTGCTTGGTGCAAGCTTTCTACAAAGGCACCAGCTGCGATGGTGGCTCTATGCTCCATAAGGAGCACAAAGAAAACAGTGTCAAACCTTAGGAAGTGAATCAGTTGGCGAATGTTCATCTGTGCGTTCTAGCTCCCTGTGAATCATAGGCTTCAGTCACTTCTTTCTGAGTCACCCTGGTGTGGATAATCTGCTCAAATTCCTCTACATCTTCTTTATACTTCAGTTCTTATGTTTTGTTTCCAATTAACTACGGTATGTGCTTGTTGGTCTTTCTAAGGGTAAATGTAGCCCTTAACGCATATCTAAGACCAGTTGATAAGAGCACTCAGGTAGAGGAAATTAGGCTAAGTTATTGTAATTTCCAGTGTAAACCAAGCGTGGTGAATGAAAATAGATACTAGGACAAAGAGAGTTGCCTGTGTTACGGTCACAAGGCTTTCACCAGGGGCAGGTGAACGAAAACTTTAAAGAATTAAAGTTAGAACTAAATTGAAAACATAAAAAATAAATTAAAATGATGCTATCCATAAATGGAAGTAGCTGGAGAATATCTCATGGAAATCTATGAATAAAATGGCCACTTGAATAGTACCAGGGTACTTGAGGATTCCAAGTCAAGTACAAAGAAAAATACAGGGATGATTCAAGGTTAACCAGTGTTATTATCTGTCAAGCTCAATTTTAAAATGCTTAAAGCCAGAAAAAAACCTTGTTTATTTTTCAGCTTAATCACTTGCAACTTGTTGCAGTTGTTCCATTGACGAGAAAGGACTGTTATGCCTGTATTGTTGAATTCTTTGGAATGACTATTTCATTCACTCATCTCCCTTCGGCTCCCAAAGGAGTATAGGCTTTCAACCAAATTATGCCATGTCTTCTTGTCCCGTGCCGTCTGCTGAAAGTGTTCCTATATCTTCATCATTTCTTTTTATGTCTGTCTCCAGTTCTCTTTTCCATGTGTTCTTTAGTCTCCCTCTTCGTCTCTTACCCTGGGGATTCCAGAACAAAGACTGGCCTATCAGCAGGTTTCCTCGGTGTGTGTGAATGACTATAGGCACAACAGGGTAATCACCTGTTTGTCTAACAATTTGATTGCATGCTCACCAAGGAGCCTTGTGATCTTTGGGTCACCTCTACACTCTGTTTACGGGATAGAAGAGGTTATGATTAAGAAAGAAAGTGAATGACTATAGTCACACGAAAACAAGTTTTCACCTCTTCTATATCAGTGAATTTGAAAATGCTTTTAGGGGACTGAAAAGATGATAATCACATGTCAATAAATCTTGGGAATACTGGAAGAATGAATTGGCACTTTCAGTCCTATTCAGATTGGCCACATTTTCAGTCCTATTCAGATTGGCCACATTTTCAGTCCTATTCAGATTGGCCAAATTTTCAGTCGTATTCAGATTGGCCATATGTGGGTGAGCATTATGCCTCTCAAGATTCTCTTATTGTGTTACCAGTACCTTAAAATAGACAGTAGACATAAGGAAAGTTATGGGACCTGTGTCACATTACTGGTGTTTTGGTTCTGCTACTAGACAGTCGAGCCATCTCCTTATTAGATATACTAAAACCTTGTATTCTGTTTCATTACAATCAATTGATTGATATGGTTGCATTGTAACCAGGTAATACAGTTATGTCATCCTCACTTTCTGAGTGTGTTTTAAAAAATATTTCCAGCAGTTTGTTTTTTAATTATGGTGCTCTTTATTTTACACCTTATTATTTCATTGGCAACTTTTCACAGACATCACATACCAAGTGTCCATGTTTAGCTCTCATAAATCAGGATTTATGCAAATATTATATTTGTTGTCAGTGCGATAGAAATACCTGTGAAGTGGTTTATTACATTTGTTGTCTTTGCCATAGGAGTACCGGAAACGTGATTAAGTTAGTACAGTAATAGAAAGCTCAAGCCTTTTGAATGTTTTTTAATTTCCAGTTGGGTCTCACATTAATAATGAAGACACTCCCTGATACTTGAATTTGGTGATCTGTTTGATTTTATTATTCTCAATTATTGTATGTAATTCAGTTTGCATTAATTAACCATCATGGCTTTTCTTTTTTACTTATGTGGTAACTTGGTTATCGGGAAGTGACTACCATTGAACAAAAAGCTAACACTTTAATAAATTAGTGTTTGCCCTGATTAAAAGGACCACTAATATGAAACTGATGACAAGAACCAGACAAGTGCCAGTCGAACAAGACATGAGAAGAAGACACTGGCGGGTGTTGGTGATGGAGAAGTGTCTCTCAAATACAAGTGCAGTTTAGTCACATTTCTTACAACTAGACCTACTTTTGGGCTTGAAAATGTGCCCGCAACATTTTTTCATACTGGCATTGAAAAAAACAACAAAAAAAACACCAACTGATTGATGTTCTCAGGGAATGAGTTAGAGTAGATTTGTGTGTGTGAGATCTAGTTGAATAGTTCTGATAACTATACATCATTATAAAATATAACCACTCCTCCTTATTCACTATCAGATTATCAAGATCAGATATTGTCCTTAAGCACCTAAATAATAAATGGCAGTAGCCAGCTAAAGGTCCCTGACATCTCCAAACAGTATTTCTTGGAGAGAGAAGTAGGTTAATGTTATGTGCTACTCTGTTCACTGCTGTATATTGGCAGAACTGTAGCAGATGTTCAGCTGTCATGGGGCCGGTGCCACAGGTGCAGAGATCTGTTGTACCAGTATTGTACTTTTAGTTTAGATGGTCCCTTAATCTGTTGTGTCCAGTGCGTAGCCGGAAAATGATGACCTGGTCTCATCTAGATATCTGATGATAAGCAAAAACAACTATAAAAGCTACTTTCAAGTCCAAATTTGAAAGAGAATCCCCAGGCCATATTTAAAAAAAAAACGTATCTATACGAGTTGTCAATGTATATAAATGCTTTCAGCACCATCCCTAATTTATTTTACTTGACATGATCAGATGCCTTCTCTTGATGTACAAAAAGTTGTTAATTTTTGATATTCAGTGTGGCCTGTTTGTCTTAATGTGAATATGAAATCAGTGTTTTCTTGTCCCTTGTTATTAAGCCAAACTGTGTGTGTCCTGTACACTTAATTATGTTAGAACCTTTTATTTCTATTTCTATGATCTTTGCATCCATTTTTCCAGATGTGATTTATAAAGCAGAAGCTGTTATATTCTCTGATATAACCACATAGGTTGAAAGGAATGCACCTCACCAGAAGAACGCAAAAACCGAACCCCCCAAAAAAAATCTAGTCCTTTTTATTTTCCATATGTTAGTGACAGATTTGTCATCTACTGTCATTCTTGTGAGAATGTATCATTTTAATATAAAATTTCTACTCTCAGCAAGTGAAAAGCTCATTTTGCTGTGAACAGTTTTAGAGCTTGCTGACACTCCATGCTGGCATATAATGAGTCAGGGTTTAAAATGACATACAAGTGCAGGGATTCATCATCAAATTTCTTTTTGTTCCCTATGGCGAATGCTCCCTGGCAGGAATCCTGCACAATGTATTCAAGTGCGCTAGCAACAGAGGTTTCTGTAACAATTTGTTTAACATGACAAGGTTGCCAGCCTCGTATTAGTCACCTTGTACAACATGCCAGATGGAGCACTAGTCCTGTTCTTTCTTTGCCTCATAAGAGACCCACTCCTGCGGATGTACACGGGGCACGTACAGGGGTTAGCAAATGTTTAAATAAGGGACTTTTTATTGTGATATTTGTGGCTTGACAAGAAGAGTAAGAACAAAGTGTTGTGTTATGGTGGAGCAGAGTTTAAAATCTGGTTTTTTTTTCTAATACTGAATAATACACATTAATGTGTAGGAAAAGTATTCAGCTAGTGCACTGAAAGAAGTGAAGAAAGTGTGAAATGATTTATCGAAATAATTGTCAAAAATCATATTTGGTTGCCAGATCTATCAGAGCCTCAAACATTTTGGGGTGATCGGAATTGGTTTTCATGGCAGCCAATGTGCTTCTGTACGATAGATCATGCCACATTATCTTACAAGCCTAACAGTCTCCACTTTTTCATGCCTCCAAAAGTGAACTTGTGAATTAACTCTTTATGTCATCCATATAATTTTGGGGTTGTCTCAATATGTCACTCCTGTCCAACTAATTTACATGAAACAAACATCGCACTGAAGACAATTAGCTGCCAGTTAAGACATACAATGTTATGTCACATTCATTCTGTAAGAGATTCTATTTGTTCAACATGTGATTTCATAACTTAACCTTCCCAGAGTTGCTCTGGTACCCAATTCATGAGGCTGGGTCGACCCTGGAGCCGTTTTTGGTCTAAAAAATCCCACCTCAACTGGGGATCAAACCATGGATCACCGAGCTAGAAAGCCAGTGCACTAACCACTGCGCTACCGTTGCTCTGATTTCATAGCAAGCAGCAATTTTTGCTGTCTCTTGTAACGTCAGTTTATTGGCCATTTTAGATTTTATTTATTTTTATTCTGTTTCTGAAAACAAAACCGATCCTAAAAAAAAAAACATTTGTCAAACGGCAGTGCTCATTGGTTGTTGCAATTTTTGTTGGGTCATGGATATCCAGCGAATACAAGTGAGGATACCTTCTTCTTCTTCGTACACTCTCAGACGTCCACTTGAATGTTTTCAAAGAAAGCAGTAGAAAGTTTTTTGAGGCTATTTGCATCTCCGTAGAGCTTTTCCACGAATGGTACTGGTGTCGGCCATATGCGCTTTCTCTGTTCCGCATAAGTTGGGCAACTTTGAAGCAAATGTTCAGCAGTCGTTTTATCAATGCCACAGTTACACTGATCGGTAGTTCCTTTCTTTAGCTTGTTGAATAGATTTTTTAATGCTGCAATTACTGACTGCGCATCGGTAAAGAAAGCAACTTGTCTCTCTGTGCTTTCCTCTGTCATTATAACCTCTGCTGCAGTTTTCAAGGCCTCTGCCTTTGCTCTGAAGTTACTTGAGAATTGTCCTGTTGCCACTGACAGCTTTTTTTGTTCACCAGTGCTTAAGATCAGAAAGACACATCCACCTCCATTTTCTGTTGAATTTGTTGCTGATCCATCTGTGGATATATGGGTCCAGGTGTTGCGTGGGTAATGTTTCTCTATGTATTTTGTCACTATGGATTTTCTCTCTGTTGCAGTCTGGCTCATTTTTCTTTCAATTCCAGGAATGTTTTCTATCATTTCAGGGAAACGATGTTGTTTCCAAACTGGAAGCTTATGTGCAGTGTAGATGGGTTTAATAGTTGATATTGCATTTATGGAAACTGCTCTCATCTGTGGTTTGGTTGATTCTACAAAGTTGCTTCCTTTGAGTCTTTGCCTTCTAAGAGCATTAATTCTATGACACATCGGATGGTATGTTAGTCTCTTGAATTGTTCACCTTTTTGCTGAGCCCTACTGTCTCTTCTATCCTCCATTGGCTGAGTGAGGATATAAAAATCTAAAAAAAATAGGAAGTGTCAATCACCCCTGTGTAGAAGAGCAAGATTCTCGAGCAAGGAAGTGTTTGTTGACAAAAATGATGTTATTCATATTATTTGGAATTGAAAACAAAATATATCCTAATTATAACCCAACAGAGGTTGAACTGGATATTTTTCATCATTAAATTTAAAAAATGTAAGGGATTGTTAAAAAAGTAATTTTTATAATGCTCATGACACAGTGTTTCAAATATTATCCTTCAGTCTAAAAAAAAAACAAAAAAACACTTTCTTGTGAGAATGTATCATTTTAATATAAAATGTCTACTCTCAGCAAGTGAAAAGCTCATTTTGCTGTGAACAGTTGTAGAGCTTGCTGACACGCCTTGCTGACATATAATGAGCCGCGGAAAGCACAAATCACCCCAGAACATGCTAGTAGCTTAAAATCATGGGGAAAATGTATCATTTCCTGTTTCTTGTGCTAGACATAGATTTTTTTTTTTTAACAATACCTCATTTAAAAAAAAGAAAGATATAATATGGTTATATAAAGCAATGACCTAAAGGTTATTGTTATTGTTAATCAGAATCGACCTCACTGTCTTCTTTCTTCTTCTTTGATCCTTAGCCGACGACCGTCAAAGCAGTCAGTGGCCATCACGCCTGGTGGCGTCTTGTAGGGCAACAACAAATTGATTCCACTTTGCTCGGTCGGTGGCCATCCTTCGTACAGTGCCCCAACTCTGGCTCATTCTTTGCATCTCAGCCTCCACAGTCCTCCGCCAAGTTGTTTTTGGTCAGCCTCTCTTTCGTTTTCCTTCAGGGGTCCATAGCATAGCTGTTAATGTGATGGCATCGGGGTCTCTTCTGAGGACATGGCCAACCCAGCTCCAGCGTCCGCCAGCTATGATGGTGTGCATGTCCTCTTGCTTGCTCAGATTAAGCAGATCTTGGTTGGTGATGGTCTTCGGCCAAAAGATTCGGAGAATTTTTCTTAGGCATGTTGTGTGAAAAGAGGACAATTTCGACATTTCCTTCTCTGTAACTCTCCAGCATTCCGCACCATAGAGAAGCACAGAAAGCACACAGCTCTGATACAATCTTAATTTTGTGCTAGTGCTGTACTGAGAGGACTTCCAGATGTTGTTTAGACTAAAAAAGGTTGTTCTTGCTTTGTTCATTCTGTTGTTGATGTCTTTGCTTGCTCCGCCGTCTGGTGTTACTATGCATCCTAGGTATGTGAAGGCATCTGTCTGTTCCAGTTGCTGATTCCTTACTGATATGGGCTCAGGGTTGTTCACATTGAGCGTCATGACCTGTCTTCTTTAGATTGATGTTCAAGCCCACCTGCTGGCTATACTTATTAAGTCTATCCGTTTTTTCCTGGATGTGTTGATGTGAATGTGCTAGTAGTGCAATGTCATCTGCATATTCCAGATCTTCCAATGTAGAAAATGTAGTCCATCTTATTCCTCTTGGACTGCCCTCTGTTGTCTGGCGCATCACCCAGTCTATGACTGTTAAAAATAGAGTGGATGATAAGGGGCATCCCTGTCGTACTCCTGTCTTCACCTCAAAGGTTAGGTTGCTCTGCCCAACGCTACACGTAAAGTTGGCATAGAGGCTTTTTATGATTGACACTATGCAGCTTGGAATTCCATAAGCCCTCGGTATTTTCCATAAACTGTCCCTATGTACACTGTCAAAAGCCTTTTCAAAATCAACGAAATTAATGTACAGCTGTCTTTGCCATTCTGAGCACTGCTGTATAACGTTCCTGAGGGTAAATATATGATCTACACATCTTCTGTTCTTTCTAAATCCTGCTTGTTCTTTCCTCAATTTGTGGTTTACTGCTTTTGAAATTATCTGTATAATTATCATGCCTAGTATTTTGCTTGGAACTGAGAGAAGAGTTATTCTTCTCCAAGTATTGCAGTCTGCAAGATCTCCCTTCTTGGGCAATTTGACAATTATTCCTTTGTTCCACTCTGTTGGTGTTATCCCTGTTTTCCACACTTGTGCACACAGTGGTTCTAATAGTTCTGCTGCTAGCTCAGGATCTGTCTTAAATAGCTCTGCTTTTAAGTCATCATGGCCAGGAGCTTTTATATTCTTTAACCCTTTGATTGCTGTGATGATTTCTTCATTTCGTGGAATGTCTGTATTAACATCTAGATTATTTTCAGCCTCAGGAACATTCAATTGTGTCTCTGGTGGTTTCTTGTTCAGAGTTTCTCTGAAATGCTCTGCCCATCTTGTTTCCTGTCCCTTGGCTGTCGTGATGAGATTACCTTGCTTATCTCTTACTAATGTAATATTGTTTGCACCTCGTTTTCTGCTGATGGTTTTAGTTATTTTGTATACTGTTCTTTGTTCATTTTTCAGTGCTGCCTCTTCTGCCTGTCTTGCAAGATCGTCTAGGAAATTTCTTTTGTTGGCTCGGGTTTGGCGTTTAACTTTCTTGTCCAGCTGACTGTACTGTTCGCTATATAGTTGCTTTAACCTGGAGAACTTCGCTTCTGTTTTCTTTCTTTTCATTTCCTTTCTCATCGTTATGGTGTTTAATGTTTCTGGTGTTATCCAGTCTTGCTTCTTCCTTTCCTGGAATCCCAAGCATGATTTGCTGCTTTCCTGATATATTGTTGAAATGGTGTTGAATTTCTGGTCCATATCATCAGTCAATGTCTTTTCCTGACTTTTGGCAAATTGATATCGCTTCTTTATATCAGCCGCAAAAGCTTTTCTGGTAAGGGGGTTCTTCAATTTGCTGATGTCAAACCTTTTCTGTGTAGTTACAATTGGTCCAGCCGTTCTTAGTTTCACTTTCAGTTTTGCTACTACTAAATGATGATCACTTCCCACATCTGCACCTCTTCTTACCTTCATATCTTGTAATGCATGTTTCCATCTACCGTTATCATAATGTGGTCTATCTGGTTTCTGTCCCGATCATTTGGTGATTCTGTAGTGAATTTCTGAATACAATATCTAAATTAATATATAACAATATAGGGCATAACGGCAAAATAAGAAAGTATAAAAGAATTTTCTGCTAGAACTGTTGGTATCGCCTACGCCTTCAGATTATTTGCTAACGAATAGCCGAACAAAACGGTACCCAAATTTTTCAAATTCGTCCTTGACATAATCACTTTTCCTAGTTCTAAGAAAATTGTGCCTAAAAATGCATTGTGGAACGAGGAGGGGCAAGGAAAGATAAAATGCTAATACGTTTCGCATTGATTTAAACTAAAAGCCAATACTAGCAAGTGGCAAGCCTTGCCATTAGGTAAAAAAAAAAAGGTAAAGGAACCCGTTACACGCCCATTTAGGCATATTGGGAATATGGTGTTAGGCCCATATTATCTTGACCGTCGGCACACGAGGGGTGATGTGGTCGGCATCACGCCGGCCGCCTTAACCTTCCCAGAGTAGCTCTGGTACCCATTTGGGGCTGGGTCGACCCAGGAGCCGTTTGTGGCCTAAAAAATTTTCCGCCTCATCTGGGGATCGAACCATAGACCACTGCGCTAGGAAGCCAGTGCACTAACCACTATGCTACCGCGGCTCCACTAAAACGACTTTAGCTCTTATTAGGAATGACGAAATTCTATCGTAAGTACAGAAGACATCCCCTAGTATGGAAGTGAACGGTGGTAACAGCAAATACACGACTATCATAGAAAAATACATATTTTGAACGAAGCCACTTAGCCCCATTAAACTTATATATTCGGGTACCTTAGGACTTGCTGACAAAGAATATGTTATGTGTTTCGCAAATAGTCCATTAATTAACAAATTATAGCCAAAATACTATAGTGGAGTTGACTGATAGCACAAGATCATATCTGCTTAATTTTTTTTTATGGCATGTTTGGAAAACACTGCTTTGGGGGAAATGAGGCCAACAAGTTAGATACGATTTGATTGGCTGTAGTAAAATGGAAGGCGAAGTATGATTGGTTGACCAAAAACTAAAAATATATTTGCCTTGAAACATATTGAGAGTCGTTATTTGAAACGATAGATTCAAAATTAAATGTAAACATGGTCCCATTGGACAAAGCAGTAGATATAGGCACGAAACGGGGACTGTTCCCTGCCATTACAAGAAAATTTTGTGCAACGCAAGATCGATGAGAGCAGGCGGAGAATTTTCTAACATAGGAAAAGCCTGGACATAGGGGCAGATCGAAAATGTGCCAGATTCTATTGCCTAGTCATCGTTTTACTTGTGTTATTTCCTTGCATCTGTGGTAAGATTGATTTTCTTAATATTTTATTTAAAATAAAATTTGAATGTGAGATACTAACATACGATTATAAGTAAGTGAGTCTATGGCAGACTCAAAACAGAGTCTAGAGATTGATCGAGCATATGAAAGACTATCAGAGAGGTGTAGACCAACTAAATTATATAGGATTATCATCAGGAGCATAATACCTATCCTATTGTATGGACAACAGATTATTGCTGGAATTGCAGAGGCGTTGTAACTATTAGGGGAGAGGAATACTAGTATACCTGGTCACATCAAAAGAAACTGGTGAAAAGGATTGTCGTAAAGAGCTGATCTTACATGTTTGTTTGTAATATGCCTGTACTGGTTGTTGAATAGTATTGTAGGCTGTTGATTACGAAGGAGGCATATCCTTCTGATTTCAGAGGGTTTTGGTTGCTGTCAATAACTGGTGCCAGACTACAGTGGGCCGATATATTCATGCCACAGTCTTGCCTTTTCGGAGACAACTGTAAACCACCATCATTCTTGAAGAAGTGGGAGCTGAAGGTTGTCGTTCGGTGAAGTGCAGGAAGATTCCTACATCAGATTATGAAGATAGGTGCATGTTTCGGCACCTGGTCGCTCAACTAACATTATAATAGAATAAGAGACGGGGAATAGTGATATAAACATTCCATCAGTGTCCCCGGAAACTTACAAACAACATGCAGAGATGATGATAATAAACAATCAACCAGTGTATACTAGAAGTCATCTCAGTTAGACAATACAACTACACCCTTATATAATAATAATATGTGTATTATGGACAGAAGATCCATTGTATAAATTGATTGATGTAATTAATTTCTATGATTTCACTTTGATTGTCAGTCCTGATTCCAAATAAATTGGATTCAGGACAATAAATTGAAAAACCTTAACTTTCAACCACTGACTTACTAAAGATAGTCTTTTAAAGTGTAGTTTGTATGTGATTGTCGTGGTACTGTTGTGTTGTATTAGATAATAAAATAATTTGTGTAATTGTTTATATGTTAGTTGGGTAATGCAACCTTACACTAACATTTCATAACCCTAGACACCAAACGTAGTCATCTTACAGTCTATCTAGAATAAGTCTGAATGAGATCATAGTGGTGGGAGTAGAAAGGTGCCCTGGAAATTTACTCTAATATTTATTATATTCAGGGACCTTCACAGCTGACCTCATTCAGTACACTAAGATTTCTTTACAACAAACTATATTAACATCAACCCACCACATATATTGGGGTCTCGCTCCTGGGGATTGAACTTTTCATAACACCAGCTATATTGGGTAGTTTGCTTCTGGGATTTTAAATTCTTAAAATATTATCAATTATATTAGGAATCTCAGATAGTATAAAACTAAAAGCATTCCTTTTTGGAGAAATTAAATAGTGGTTGAGCTATCAGTGCCTGTGGTTGTTCTTAGTTATAATTAGAAATTGTTAGTTATAATTAGAAATTGTTAGTTATAATTAGAAATTTGTCTAGTTAGAAATTTTAAAAGGTTTGCCTAGTACAGAATGGCTGACTTGCAAAGTTTCGATCTGCTGCTGTGCAGGCTGCAAAAGAATTGGGAATGGAGGGGCAAATTATGATTGCTTATGTCACAACTGAATGTGACAAATTTATTGAACGTGAAGAAAGAAAATTTGAAGCAGAAAGAAAGTTAGAGGCAGATAAAGAAATTAAGAGGCTGCAGATTGAGGCTGAAGCAAAAAAGTTAGAGGCAGATAAAGAACTTAAGAGGCTGCAAATTGAGGCTGACAAGGAGGCTAGGGCATTGGAAGCAGAGGAAAAGAGACAGGCTGCAGAAAGAGAAGAAAAGAGACTAGCTGCAGAAAGGGAAGCAGAAAAGGAGGAGAAGAGATTACAAAGGGAACATGAGTTACGACTAAGGGAGTTTGAGTTTCAAAGCCATGCTCCTGAAAATGGTGCCAGTCCCTTTACCTCAGATGCCACTGTTAGTCAGGGAGCCTCAACCTCAGCTATGAGTTTTCATTTAGACCATTTTGTTGAGAAAGACGATGACATAGAAAGTTACCTAAATAGATATGAACTTTTGGCTACCACGTATGGTTTAGAGAGAGAAAGGTGGAGCCTAAAGTTATCACAAGGGCTTCGTGGTACAGCTTATGAAGTTTTTGCCAAGATGAGCAGGGATGATCAGGAAAATTATGACATGCTAAAGCAGGCTCTTTTGTTAAGATATGAAAAGAATGGGGAATTTTATAGAAAAAAATTTAGGAATGTCAAACTACTGTCGGGTGAGACTTATCACCAGTTCTCTGCACGGTTAGAGACCTACTTGGAGAAATGGACTGCTCTGGGTAAAACCCAAGATCTTAAGGAAATGATCCTTATTGAGCAACTAAGAGAGTCCATGGCTCCAGACCTGAGAAAGTTTCTCATGGAACAAGGTGCAGAGAGGCTGGATGAGTTACTCAATGTCGCTGAGAGGTATCAGGCAGCCCAAGCAGAGGTAGTTGGAAATAAAAAGAAACAGGTAGAAAATTGTAAGGCACCTCAAAACTTTAATAAGTTTGACCATAGAGACCAGAACAAAGGTAAGCACCAGTTTGATAGGCCACGCAATGACTATAATTATAAACCCTCACAATTCAATGAAAGAAAATATAATGATAGAAAACCCTTTAACCAAGGAAAGAAGTATTGTAGTTGGTGTCGGATGGACAACCATAACACTGAAAATTGTAGAAAGAAAACTCCTACTTTCGCTGCAATGAAAATGGGGAGAAAGGGAGTAAAGGTCAACCTTACTGAACAACAGGAACCTTACCACCCCCCAGTGTGTGAAGATGTAACATGCAACGGTGTCACCATAAGGTGTTTGTATGATACTGGATTAGATTATGATTCAGTTGTGAGTTCTCACCTGGTGCAGGCAGATCAATACACCACAGAAACAGTGGAGATTCAAACTGCAACCAAGGACGTAGCGACCATGACACTTCCCGTCGCCAGGATAAATGTGAAAACGCGATATGTGGAAGGAATCATAAAAGCAGCAGTGATAAATGAACCAATCTACCCTCTGATATTGGGGTGTAGATATGTCTTCTTGGGGAATACCAAGAGATCTGTGACCATGGCAACAGTGCAGACCAGATCACAGTCTAAAAAGGAGGAGGATAATCCGATAAATACCCATCCAGATGAGATGAGGAAGGCACAGGCGGAGGATAAGACCCTCAAGCCTTGTTTTAAGAAATTGCCCAAATGTCATACACCTCCAGGCAAGGGAGATTTCTATATGAAGAACAAATTGATATATAGGAAGGCTGGAAATGGATCCAATGGTCACGGACAGCTGGTCCTTCCAATTTCATATAGGACTAAAGTGTTGGAACTAGGGCATGCGATTCCCTTCAGTGGTCATATGGGGATCAGCGCAACAGGACAGCGTATAGCTTGTCATTATTTCTGGCCAGGAATAACTGAAGACATAAAGAGATATGTAAAATCCTGTCCAGAGTGCCAACGGGTAGCTCAAAAGCATTGGACTGCTCCAGTAACTCTAGTGGAAATGCCAATAGTGGGAACCCCCTTTGAAAGAGTTGCCGTGGACATTGTGGGACCTCTCACTCGGACCAAGAGGAGGAACAGTTACATTCTGACTCTGGTGGACACTTGTTCTATGTGGGGAGAGGCTGTAGCCCTGTCATCAATTGATTCGAAGCATGTGGCAGAGGCATTACTCACAATCTTCACAAGGTTAGGCTTTCCCAACCAAATCTTGACTGATAATGGCTCTCAGTTCAAGGGGAAACTAACAGAAGAAGTATTCAGGATCTTTCAAGCCAAACACTTTCATTGTAGCCCGTATCATCCTCAAGGAAATGGCCAAGTAGAAAGATTTAATGGGACTCTCATGTCGATCCTGAGGAAGTTGGCACATGAAAAACCAGATACATGGGATCAGTACCTTCCCGCCGCCCGGTTTGCCTACCGGGAGGTACCCCATAGTTCAACCGGCATGGCCCCGGCAACATTGTTATTTGGAAGGACAATAAAAGGTCCCATGGAAGCCTTGTTAAGGACCTGGACCGATGAAAAGGCAGAAGAAAATATTACTTCATCATATCAATATGTGAACGAGCTGACCACTCGTCTTAAATTTGGCTGGAAACTTGCCAATGAAAATTTGAGACAAGCCAGGAAAAAGCATGCTGCCTATTACAATAAGAAAGCGAAGGATCGAGAATTATTTGTGGGAGAGAAGGTGCTCCTTCTACTGCCCGGCAGCCAGAATAAATTGCAAATTGGATGGCAAGGTCCATATACAGTTCTAGAGAAGGTGTCTAGAACAAATTATAAGATAGATAAGAAAGGGAAAGAGAAAATCTATCATGTGAATCTCCTGAAGGAATATCTGGACAGAGAAAACCAGGAAGAGACACACCTACTGACCTTGTCTGTTGCAATGGAGATGAAAAAGGAACCACTCACTTCTCATAAATATCCTTTACATCCCTGTGAGACCGCTGCACAGGTCAAAATCAGCACACACTTAACGGAAAATCAGAGGGAGAGGGTTCAACAGGTTCTGAATAATCATACAGATGTGTTAACGGACCGTCCGGGGCATACAAATTTATTGGAGTATGATATGAAACTCATAGACCCAACACCAATCTGTATAAAAGCCTATTCGATTCCGTTCGCTAAGGAAAAAGCTTTAAGGGAGGAGATAGATTATCTGTTGAGAGAAGGGATTATCTCGCACAGTGAATCTCCCTACAGTTCCAGTGTAGTTATGTTAAGAAAACTCTCTGGAGAACACAGGCTGTGTTTAGATTACAGGAAACTGAATGCTGTCACAGAAGGTCAGGTGGATCCATTACCTGATACAAATCAGCTGTTTGCCAGGCTGAATAGAGCTAAATATTTCTCTAAAGTGGATCTGAGCAAAGGCTACTATCAGATTCCAGTAAAGCCGGAGGTAAAACCTTATTTAGCCTTTAGCACCTCGGAAGGACATTATGAATTTAATATGTTGCCATTCGGGCTGAAAAATGCACCGAGTGTGTTTTCGAGGGAATGAGAAAGTTACTGGATCCCCTGAAGAATCCATGCATCACCAACTTCATGGATGATATTCTCATAGCAACAGAAACATTTGAGGAACACATTAACTCTCTGAATATGTTGTTTGATCGATTGAGAGAGACCAATTTGACAGCTAGACCGACGAAATGCTGTGTTGGATGTAAAGAGCTGGAATTCTTGGGCCACACAGTACATCAGGGAAACATGACCCCTGACCCCAAGAACCTGGAGAAGTTAAAAAAAGCACCAAGACCACAAACAAAAAAAAGATGTGCGATCTTTTGTCTCATTATGTGGTTTTTACCAAAAGTATATAAAAAACTTTAACTCCATATGTGCTCCATTGACTGATTTAACGCGCAAAGGAAATCCTGATAGAATTATTTGGACGGCGCAATGTGAATTAGCATACCAAGAATTGAAAGAAAAGCTCACAAGCAGGCCTATTTTGAAATTACTTGGCTTAAGTCAAGAATTCATTCTGAGAACGGATGCGAGTAATATCGGTTTGGGTGCAGCTCTATTACAACGGTCAAATTCACTTGATGGGGAATTAACCCCAGTAGCTTATGCTAGCCGTAAGTTAAATACAGCAGAACAAAAATATTCAACAAGTGAAAAAGAATGTCTCGCTGTCATCTGGGGTATAAAAAAGTTCCAGATTTATCTCTATGGACAATCATTTAGGATCCAGACAGATCATAAACCACTCGTGTGTCTGTCACAAGCAAGGCATGAAAATGCTAGGTTACTGCGCTGGTCTTCGCTCTTACAGCCATTCCAGTTTTCCATAGAGTACATTCCCGGAAAAACCAACGTCGGCGCTGATTTTTTAAGCAGACATCCATATGACGAACATCAGAGTAGTCACCAGGCATAGATAGTAAATTTATCTATGTGTATTAAGAAATAGGAACTGACATATGATCGTCTGTTCTAAAGGGGGGACATGTGTAGTGAATTTCTGAATACAATATCTAAATTAATATATAACAATATAGGGCATAACGGCAAAATAAGAAAGTATAAAAGAATTTTCTGCTAGAACTGTTGGTATCGCCTACGCCTTCAGATTATGTGCTAACGAATAGCCGAACAAAACGGTACCCAAATTTTTCAAATTCGTCCTTGACATAATCACTTTTCCTAGTTCTAAGAAAATTGTGCCTAAAAATGCATTGTGGAACGAGGAGGGGCAAGGAAAGATAAAATGCTAATACGTTTCGCATTGATTTAAACTAAAAGCCAATACTAGCAAGTGGCAAGCCTTGCCATTAGGGGTTCCCCCAAAATACGATGAAAAAGTTAGAACATGTAGACGACACGTGTCACTAAAACGACTTTAGCTCTTGTTAGGAATGACGAAATTATATCGTAAGTACAGAAGACATCCCCTAGTATGGAAGTGAACGGTGGTAACAGCAAATACACGACTATCATAGAAAAATACATATTTTGAACGAAGCCACTTAGCCCCATTAAACTTATATATTCGGGTACCTTAGGACTTGCTGACAAAGAATATGTTATGTGTTTCGCAAATAGTCCATTAATTAACAAATAATAGCCAAAATACTATAGTGGAGTTGACTGACAGCACAAGATCATATCTGCTTAATTTTTTTTATGGCATGTTTGGAAAACACTGCTTTGGGGGAAATGAGGCCAACAAGTTAGATACGATTTGATTGGCTGTAGTAAAATGGAAGGCGAAGTATGATTGGTTGACCAAAAACTAAAAATATATTTGCCTTGAAACATATTGAGAGTCGTTATTTGAAACGATAGATTCAAAATTAAATGTAAACATGGTCCCATTGGACAAAGCAGTAGATATAGGCACGAAACGGGGACTGTTCCCTGCCATTACAAGAAAATTTTGTGCAACGCAAGATCGATGAGAGCAGGCGGAGAATTTTCTAACATAGGAAAAGCCTGGACATAGGGGCAGATCGAAAATGTGCCAGATTCTATTGCCTAGTCATCGTTTTACTTGTGTTATTTCCTTGCATCTGTGGTAAGATTGATTTTCTTAATATTTTATTTAAAATAAAATTTGAATGTGAGATACTAACATACGATTATAAGTAAGTGAGTCTATGGCAGACTCAAAACAGAGTCTAGAGAATGATCCAGCATATGAAAGACTATCAGAGAGGTGTAGACCAACTAAATTATATAGGATTATCACCAGGAGCATCATACCTATCCTATTGTATGGACAACAGATTATTGCTGGAATTGCAGAGGCGTTGTAACTATTAGGGGAGAAGAATACTAGTATACCTGGTCACATCAAAAGAAACTGGTGAAAAGGATTGTCGTAAAGAGCTGATCTTACATGTTTGTTTGTAATGTGCCTGTACTGGTTGTTGAATAGTATTGTAGGCTGTTGATTACGAAGGAGGCATATCCTTCTGATTTCAGAGGGTTTTGGTCGCTGTCAATAACTGGTGCCAGACTACAGTGGGCCGATATATTCATGCCACAGTCTTGCCTTTTCGGAGACAACTGTAAACCACCATCATTCTTGAAGAAGTGGGAGCTGAAGGTTGTCGTTCAGTGAAGTGCAGGAAGATTCCTACATCAGATTATGAAGATAGGTGCATGTTTCGGCACCTGGTCGCTCAACTAACATTATAATAGAATAAGAGACGGGGAATAGTGATATAAACATTCCATCAGTGTCCCCGGAAACTTACAAACAACATGCAGAGATGATGATAATAAACAATCAACCAGTGTATACTAGAAGTCATCTCAGTTAGACAATACAACTACACCCTTATATAATAATAATATGTGTATTATGGACAGAAGATCCATTGTATAAATTGATTGATGTAATTAATTTCTATGATTTCACTTTGATTGTCAGTCCTGATTCCAAATAAATTGGATTCAGGACAATAAATTGAAAAACCTTAACTTTCAACCACTGACTTACTAAAGATAGTCTTTTAAAGTGTAGTTTGTGTGTGATTGTCGTGGTACTGTTGTGTTGTATTAGATAATAAAATAATTTGTGTAATTGTTTATATGTTAGTTGGGTAATGCAACCTTACACTAACATTTCATAACCCTAGACACCAAACGTAGTCATCTTACAGTCTATCTAGAATAAGTCTGAATGAGATCATAGTGGTGGGAGTAGAAAGATGCCCTGGAAATTTACTCTAATATTTATTATATTCAGGGACCTTCACAGCTGACCTCATTCAGTACACTAAGATTTCTTTACAACAAACTATATTAACATCAACCCACCACAGATTCCCATGTTAATTTGTGAATTTCTTTGTGTGGGAAAAGTGTTCCTCTAATGACCAGGTTGTTATTGCTACAGAAACTTATTAATTTATCCCCATTTTCGTTTGCTGTTCCGCTGCCGCATTTCCCCATTACTCTTTCATTATATGTATTGTGTGTTCCAACTTTCGCATTGAGGTCTCCCATTACTACGATAAGATTAAATCTAGGTGTGTCTTCCATTTCTTTCTGCAGTTGATAGAATTCATCCCTAACCTCATCATCGCTGTCATTCGTTGGTGCGTAGCATTGTATTATTGTAGTGTTGGTGAATCTCCTTCTCAATCTTATTCTTATCAGTCTGTTGTTGATGGGTTTCCATTCCAGTAATGTCCTTTCTATTCCTTTCTGTAGAATAATGGCTACACCTTCATTGTGCTGTCCATCCTCTCTTCCAGAGTAAAGTACTGTTTCTCCTGTTGCTGTTTTAACTTTTCCTGCCCCTGTCCATCCGCTCTCGCTTATACCTAGAATATGTAATCTATAGTTTATCATTTCTGCCATGACCTGTTTTAGTTTATCCGTCTCGTTCATTGTCCTGACATTCCAAAATCCTATTCTTGTTTCACGTTTTGCGGCCAGGACGTTCGTTTTCGTGTCAGTGGCTTCCTTTCGGCTTTCACCACTGACAGTCATTCGAGCCTCAGACTCCGATGTCCGTCCCGCAGCAAAGTTTGTTCATTTGTTGTCGTTTCCGTAACTTCATTTCTTTTTACATAGACAGGGGTGTCAGCCCTATGCTAAAACCCCCAACCTAGAGGACCATGGTGTCTGCTTTAGTCTGACCCCTGCCCGCGCAAATCTGTACAGCTTGGTAGAACCTTCCAGGAGTAACACTCCAGCTGGCATAGCTCTGGGGATAATCAGGATACGCAAGCCGCCATACCTCGACAAGGTATTGCAACCTCACTGTACTGCGGGCAAACCCATAGGTGCTCAGTCTTCCTCAGCAAATGTCGAAGAGTATGAATGATAATTGTACCTGTAGCACACTGGTTGTACATAATACGGATGTATCCTCTCTCACGTCCATTTCTGCTAGTCCCATGTTTGATGCCAGACTCCAACAGTCTCAGCCTTGTTGATTCAAGGTTAATTAGTCAATGAACTGTCATGGTTGGCTTAAAAAATATCAGGTTACCTGTCAGGCCATTATCACCAGCACAAAAGACAAAGAGCTGATGAAATGCCAAATTTATTTGTCTATACTTTCCATGTTTTGTTTTTAAAAAATAACCACAAATTTTTTTATAACTGTGCTGATTCACTGACTCTTATCTTTCTTGACTGATTGGTTGTTAGTGTGTGGCCAGTGGGCGTTGCATTTTGATGTTGTTTCACGGTGTGAGGAAAAACCAATGTTGCATTGATGTTTATACAGGTTTATACCTGTAACGTTATTGTTACTGTTGATCACTATCGACGTCATTGCACTCCGGGCAAACCCATAGGTGCGCAGTCTACCTCATCAAATGTCAAAGGGTATGAATACTAATTGTTCCTGTTGCGCACTGGTTGTATACATGCCGGATGCGTCCTCTCATGCGTCCATCCCTGCTGGTCTTACGTTTGATGCCAAATTCCAGCAGTCTTAGCTCTGATGATTCATCTATTGCAGTGTCATTCTCTAATCATGAATTGCCCTCAGTATTTCTATCTTATCCATGTCCAGTGCACTTTCTATGGATGTTCCTGAAGCTAGTCTGTCAGCTCATTCATTGCCTCGTACCCTTGCATGACAAGGACAGTAGATCCATATCAGTTCATAAGATTCGATGCTTCTGTAACGTTTGATTTATGTAAGGCTAAAATTTTTTTTTCTATACTTGCCCGTGTGTTTATTGATGAGTGCCATTATTTTCGGATCTTGTGTTATGTAAATAGTTTTAAATGTTATTCTTACCTGACATGTTTTGCTATGGACTGTATTATTCCTGTTGTATCATTGAGGCTGTATATATTTTCACCTGTAAATATTTCACAGATCATCACCTTTTCAGAAGCTGATCCACACTAGGTATACTTGAAAAGTTCTTTTTTTTTTTTGATTGTTCTTCTGGCTGTTATTGTTACAACCATACTGTGCATATGCATACAGACATCACACACACACACAGAAATAGTTTGACGTACACATGCGCATGCCCACAAGCATAGTTGATTAGGTAAGGCAAAGGTAAAATTAGTCCCATAGCAGATAATTCTATAGGAGAGTGAAGTGTTAGAGACTTCATTGTTCTAGGTTCACCTTTATGAGGTGGGTGACCAGTTCTTTTTCTTACTGCCTTTGCCTTCCCTAAATCAATTAGAGGTAGCTACCCGTTTACTGCTGGGTAGACTGGAGAGTCCAGATTTCGATCCCGGGACCTGGCAACTTTACAGAGAGAGAGAGACACGTGCTCTAAGCGCTTAGCCAATGGGGCACTAAGTTGAAGAGAGAGTAGCTTATGATTATTATTATGTTGGACTTGATTTATTATGGTTGTCACAAAGTCCCCAATGCAATTAAAGCTGGGGTCAGGCCTGTTTTACAGACCGGGGGTATGACGTGTTGGTGTTGCGGATAGTTGATTCTCCCCCCTTGCTTCACCCTAGGCCTAATGAATTCATTTTTCATGAAAGGAGCGACCATTGCGGTGTCAGTCTCTTGGCCTAGCAAAACCTCTCATACTCTAAGATCGTTGTGCGTGGTGAAGAGCCATACCCTTCTCGAGGAAGTCCTGGTAACTGAGGGTGAGAACCCTAAGGCTAAACACAATGGATCTAGAGGAGCAAACTTTGAAAATAAAACCGGTGCACTACACCGTACATACCCTCTGCAATTCTTAGGAGTGAGAACGAGTATGCACTACTTCCTGAAGACCGGAACCCACCGTAAAGGCGCGGAGACTCAGGACGTGATGATCCTATTGCCTTCAACTTTTGGTCATATGAGCTACATAAATAAATATGATTTATTTGTAACTTGTGGGTTCAACTCACAGGCATGAGCGGAAGTTAAGCCCACGGTGACAGAGGTGGGGGTAACCTCACGGTTATCACTAGGGGGTGCCAGCTAGCCACAAAATGAAAAGGGTGCAGTTTCATAAGTCTACCCGTGCTGGTTTCAACGGAATTTCATGCAAAACATCTGCTATACATTCTCGTTGTGCGCCACGGATAATGGCCCCTCTAGGGGTCTGAACTAAACTGGCAGAGAATCTTGGAGTCAGTGGATCCCTAAAGATGCGGTGTGCAGAACTCACCGATGAGTGGTATATGCTCTGACACCTATCAATCCACTCCCAAATCATGGGTCAAATGATAATTGAGTCATCAGTGAATGACTCCAAGTCTAAGGTGGACCAATGTGCCGAGAGAATGGCTGCTGGGTAAGCAGTTGCGTACATTGGCTGTCGGGGGGGGGGGGGCCGCGAGCAGTGCGGTACCAGGCAGATGGACTCCGTAAGGAAATGCCTTGCCTCTTCCTTGGTATGGTGGCTCTACCAGGATGACTGAATATTTCCACCACTTATTGCTAATACACCATGAGAATTTTAACTATACAGAATCATCGCGGGAGCTACGGAGATCGTGCTCTGTCGTCGATACCTGCAACAAATGAAATGAGGAAATACAAATGCAGAAGGAGAGGTAGGGGAGAAGTGGAGAAAGAGAAAAATAAGGGCAGGAAAGAGAAGGTTCAGAAAGAAAGTAGATCGCATCTCGATGAAATATGTGCGTATAGGATACTGTAATTGTCGAAGTGCCAATCAACATGCAGCCATTATACAAACAATCATCTACAGTTTTGATATCCTCATGATCCAGGAGACAAATTTAAAAGCCAATAGTGTTATCAACTGCCCAGGCTACAGATGTTACTCCAGTCCATGTGGGCCTGGTAGGCAAGAGCAAGCTATATATGTAAGACATGAGCTCCCTCATACGTGGCTTGATACAAGTTCCCAAACTAGTGAGGATGCGGAATTGCAGGGGATTGCTGTGAATATAGACGGTCAGGAGTGGCGAGTCTACAGTTTATATGCCCATGTCGACCATCTTACAGAAGAGAGCAGATAGCATTTTCTGGCGGAATTGTCTGAAGATTCTAACATAAGGTGTTTAATTGGTGGCGAATTCAATGCTAGATCCAAGGAGTGTGGGAACATCACGGAAAATAGACGGAGTATAGCTTTGAGCTAGGCATTACTTAACACGAACCGTATCATCTTGAATGAGGGACACCCAACTAGACTGGCAACTAAACCTGGGGAAGCAAATGGTGTCACAGATCTGGCACTCATCTCTAGTGCTGCCACCACCATGGCACGTTGGGGCGAATTAGGTGCACAGGAAAGAGATCACATACCTTCCGTCATACTCATTGCAAAATGTAGGACCACTAGAGACAGGAAACCTAAACAAACCTTCAAGTATCCTACAAGCCCACCCGACTGTAACAGCCCTTTACACACATTGTGTCAAAATGCCAAACAAGACAGCGAGAACACCTTTCACCCAACTTCCCTGATGGAATAAGACAGTGGAGGAAGCATGGATGGAAAAGGAAAGAGCAACAAAGGAATGGCGTAAAGCACGAAACAGAAGAATGATGAACGAGGGAGAGGTTGAAGAGATGAAGGAGAAAAAGCAAAGAGCTGTTAATAGATTCAAGAGCTTGGCAAGGGAGGTCAAGGATAAAGTGTGAGTGGACTTTGTGATACGGGTGGACACGGAAAAAACCCTACAGAAATTCTGGTCGTTACATCGAAGAATGAATAGGAAAAGTGCAAGTCAACCCATCCCTAATATCAAAAGCTCTACAGGACTAAGCCTGCAGACGGACGAAGAGAACGGAAGAACATTATTCAGTCGATATGTGGAGCAAACGGATTAGGGTGACAAAAATGCCCGCATGAAAATAAAGGACAGTGGGCTGGAAAATGCCCAAAGGGGCCAGATAAACTTCGATCTCATTTCTGAAGAGGACGTGGTGTACACATTGAGAACCAGCAGAAACACTGCTTCGAGTCCTGATGGTGTACAATACCATCACATTAAACAGCTCGATGACACAGCCATTTTAAATATGGTGAGCGATTTCAACACCAGCACACAGAATGATGAGGTGCCGGAAGACTGGCTACACAGTTACCTTCGGACACTTCCTAAACCTGGCAAAGACCCCACACTGCTCAGCAGCTATCGAATTATCACACTACAGAATGTTTTTGGTAAAGAACTTGAAAAGATAGTTGCAAGACAAGTAATGAGCCACCTCGAAAATTCACACGTCCTTCCTGATACCCTGGGCTGAATTAACTATTAAGCAAAATAAGCACGTGTTTAGGGCACCAAGGGAAGGGGGCACCACAGAATTTTCCCTCTAGCTATCATTCCCTTAAATCTCATCTCTTTCACTGCCACAGTCGTCTTTAGTCGAATTGTTTGTAATTTTCAATATCTGCCGTGTTCTACTTTAATCAGAATTGTTAAAAAAACACACACAAAAAATACGTTTTCTTTGATATGGTGAGTGACTGAAAGTGTCAGACATAGACCTAGAGTTCAGTATGTTTGCCTGTCTTACCAACGTTTTTCTGTATGAATTTCAGTGGAGTCTGGTCAGAAAGAAAATTGAATTTTCAGTCTCTTCAGCATGTATTGAGTCTTAATGTCTTGTCAGTTAAGCAACAGAAGCGCCCGGGAAGGGGGGGGGCACCATTAGGGGGCTGTGCTTAGGGCATCAGTTGGCCTTAATCCGGCCCTGGTTATAGGCCTATGAAAACAACATGGGGTAACGCTGGAAAGTTTGCGTACAATGTGTACGAGGGATTCCAGGGTAAAAGAGAAACGATAGCTGTCGCAATTGACCCAGAGGATGCTTATAACAGTGTAGACTTTGCAACCCTAATAGAATGTATACAGGCATGTGGTGTAAACCCTTTGATAACATTCATAACAAGGTGGATAGCAGCTGCCTTAATGGAGAGATGTTGCATTTCGCTTGGGAACTTGGACATCAGAACCAATGCGCATTTGCCCGGGACTACCCCAGGGTTCTCCACTATCACCAGTGCTGTTTAACATCTACACAGGAAAAGTAGCAACCTTTCAACCAACAGGACTTGGACGAACATTAACTTTCGCAGATGACATACTCATGTACAGAACTGGCTCAGACAGACAGGAAATGATCCAAGGCATACAAGAGACACTGCAGGCGGTTTCTAAATGGTGTGAGGAAAGCGGATCAAAGGTCAATCCCAACAAGGCCTGTGTGATGTGGTGCTCTTTGAACAACTCCATAGTGAAAGCAGACCTTCCAGATACCACTTTCAATGGGCAGAACATTGAAAGGCAAGACAGGCTGAATTATCTGAGAGTAACGTTTGATCGTGGGCTATCATTCAAGTATCATGTCGAACTGATCATACAGAAGTGCAAGCGAGGACTGGCAGCCTTAAAAATAATGGCTGCTGCGCGCTTGAAACAGAGACTATTGTTTCTCCTGTATCATCAGCTCGTGATTTCAGTAATCGAGTACGGGTTATGAATACTCACGCTGTCAGTGTCACAATGTGAACAACTGGAACGCATTCAGAATGAAAGAGTGCGCATTCAGAATGAAAGAGTGCGACTAGTTTTGGGCTGTGCGCGTGATACCCCCATTGTGACAATGATATACATGCTCGGATTGCTGTCGATTAGATCCAGATATGCGATGCCCCAGGCAAAAGCCTATATGCGGGTAACCACCGACAAAAGACACGCCCTACACGAGAACGTAGCTGACATCAAAGGAGCAAGAATCAAGAGGGGGATGTCATGGATGGCACAGCAGAGGCTACGATTAGTCAGGTGACCAGGGTTTAAAATGTATCCAGAGGGGAAGAGTGGAGTAAGTCAGGGGAGAACTGGATAAACTACCAGCAGGTCATCATTAGCCTTGGCAGAGAGTGCAGATCTTGGGGCAATGGAAAAGCAGAGCTGGAGATTAATCAGCTGATAAGTGATCATGCTGGGGATGATGACGCCGTTGTGTACACTGATGGGCCTGTAGTGCGTGGTGAGAAATCAGGATGGGGCTTCTCTGAGAGAATAAAGGGCTGGGTTGTCGCTGAACAGTTTGGAGCCTACATGACAACAACCTCCAGCATGAGAATGGAGGTAGAGGCAGTTACTGCACTGAGGTGGTTGTCCGAAACTCCATCAACCAGGGCAGCTATATTGTCGGACTCTCAAGCCATGCTTCGGAAAGTTCAGAACGGATGGCTGCGGCAGGAATGGAAAATATCAATAGAATCCTCAAGTCTTGAAGAACAGGTGTGGATCTACTGTCCTGGTCATGCAGGGGTACGTGACAATGAGAGGGCTGACAGACTGGCGTCGAGAGCACCCATAGTGGGGACACTGGGCATGGATAAGGGAGAGATACTAAAGGCAGTTAATGATCGCCTGCTGGATAATGACATTGCAATGGATGAATCAACAAGACTGAGCCTGTTGGAGTGTGGCATCAAACGTGGGACTAGCAGAAATGGACGTGAGAGAGGATGTATCCATCGTATGTACAACCAGCGTGCTACAGGTACAATTAGCATTCATACTCTTCGACATTTGCTGAGGGAGACTGAGCACCTATGGGTTTTCCCGGAATGCAGTGAGGTCGATTCTGATTAACAATATTTGTAACTTCTGTTTTTGTTGGTGCTACATCTGATTTATCTCTTCTTTTATTATTGGTCACCTTTCTTAAATGCCCCATCTCACAGGCTGTGATGTTCTGACACTGTTGTTTAATGTCTATGTTTAGGGCTCATTGCGTGGTGAGGGTGTTGTTATTGTTGTTGTTTAACTAGGGCTGCTGAGCTTGTTGCTTTTTAACATAGTGCTAAGTTGAAAAATCCTTGGCATTATCTACCTTGTAGATCTAGGCTTTTCCTGTGGCTTTTCTTCCATTCCGAAACTTGTTGAGTTGGTTTCATGAGCTCCAGTTTATTTCCTGTGTAGTCTCTCTTGGCTGAGCAAGCATTTAAGGTGTCTGCACATCTTGTTTCAAGCTGAAACAGGTGGTGACATACTGTGTAATCCTCGCCATCCAGAGGGGCTCCTCAAATACTTAGGGCTAAATTAGTATGTTGTGTTTCTGGGTTCCCTCAAAGAATTGTCACGTTCTGCACAGAGCCACTCTCCAGCTCCACTTGTCTGTCATCTATCCATTGTGAGATCCTTTTGCAAACAACCAACCAGGTAAAAGCTGGAGTTAATTCTGGGGCTCATGTGATTCCATCATGCTTAGTCTGCAATGCTGGGTTCTCAACATGTTTCACCACTAGTGTGGCTACTCAATCCTTGAGGATTAGCCAGGTTTTTTTCCTTCAGGTTTTTGCCTTCTTGTGGTATCTGAGGAAGGTGGCTGAAGTAACAAGAAGTCCGCAACTAGACGATACGCCAAGGCCTAAAAGCATAACCCCTGCAGACCCAAGTAGAACAGTCCCAACTAAGATGGTTTTGCCATGTCTTCAGAATGGGAGAAGATCAATTACCACGACAAGTATGGGAAACAGAGCCAGGGATCCAGACCTCCAGGACGACCAAGAGTCCGCTGGGAGGACAACATTAGACAATCTCTGAAGGATCGAGGACTAGAATGGAACCAGGCCAGGAGGAAGACAACCGATACGATAGTATGGTGCTCTATCTTCCAAACCTCTACACATTACGGTAGAAGAGGAAAGACTAAGTAGTAGTAGTGGTGAGGCACGTTCCTTTCAACCTAGACCAAAGTCTTTGGTTATATCATTGCACTAGCCATTCAAAAATAAATGAACTCTGTCAACTCTATTACAGGCTGATAAATTATAAACCCTGAAAAGGACCACTAATTTCTATCAGCGAGCGCAGCAAAGCCCTGAAAAGGGCTAATCCTGGTATGTACTTCTAGCTCGTGCAGCATTGATATATACTAAGCTCTAAACATGGATTAATAGTATCTATCAACTAGCTTGACAAAACCTTGACAAGGACTAGTCCTGATAAGGACTGCTAGCTACACTGACGCTGCATAACATAAGCTGCCCAGATCTTATGTCAAGCGTACAATGGCAGGTGACAAAATGTGATAATTTGGCCAGGTGACTCAAAGGCTGCCTGTTTCCAGGATGCACCTCGTTGACATGCATCAGTCTTGGTTAATAGTCTAACCCTGGAATTCGTGCAAGAGCAATGTCCATTCCTTAGCATCTCTGCAGTGTGGGTGTAAAGAAGTTACTGATCATTTGTGATTTTGCTTCACAAAAATTTTAGAATGTTTCCTAAAGTAGTGAAGCTCTTTGAACTTGTTTCTCTATTTCACTGTCCTAATACTGTATCTTCTGTAAAAATATTGCTTAGATACTTGGATCCAATAATCTTTTGTTTTTCTTTCCTTATACTGATCTGTTTGGTTTCTGTGTTGCTGGTAGTTATCTTAATATTATAGCTACTTTTTACATTTGTTATATATTCATACGTAAAAGTGATACTTATGTCATTCAATTTATTTTAAGATCTCTCAGCATTTAATAAGAAAATATGAGTTTCAACAGTGATTCATGGAGAAAGCACAGATAACATTTTCAAACTGACTACAACTTTGGCGGTGATGCATGGAGATAGCACAGATAACATTTCAAAACTGACAACTTCAACAGTGATTCATGGAGATAGCACAGATAGCATCTTGAAACTGACTACAACTTCAACAATGACTCATGGAGATAACAGATAAAATTTCAGAACTGACTACAGCTTCAAACGTGTTTCATTGAGATAGCAAATTCATGGAGATAGCACAGATAACATTTCGAAACTGACTATAACTTCAGCATCAATTCACAGAGACAGCACAGAAAGCATTTTCTACTGATATGCTACACGGTATATACAAATATGTACAAAGTGATGAACAAATTTCACATAAGTGATGTTTCAATATTTTAATGTGTCTGATGAAAAACTCAGTCAAACTTCAACACTAATTCATAGACATAGCACAAAAGTAAATTGACTTAATTATCTTTTAACATACTGGCTGTCTTTGAATCACTCTTTCACTTGCACACACTAAGCAGGCTTTCTCAACTGGGGTTCCACAGAACCCTGGGGTTCCACTAGAGGTCGTTAGGGGTTCCACGAGAGATCATGATTTAAAAAAAAATAAACGTTTTTTTTTTTAACTTTGGGCGCCGGGCAATGTTAGCACTCGCAGAGGTGGGCAGTAACCAAGCAGCCCCGTATGGCAGTGTGCAATAGGACTTTGTTCACTCTTGCAGATACCATATTTCATTAGCATCTTGTAGAGTAGAAGTTTGTGATAAGACTTTTAGGTCTACTTGGATAAGGTTTAAAAAAAAAATCAAGTAGGAAGTTTCAATAATGAAAAACTGATGTTTCTTCTACCCACACCATGGACTTGCATTAGGGTTGATATCTTTTGTGGGAAGGGGGAAACCACACAAAAAGAGTAGGCTAATAAGTTGGTCAAAATAAACAGATCCACAGAAATAAAAATCATTCTCTACTCAAAAGAGAACTGACAATTTTTTATTGGATTATTATATTTACAACTTACTGATCACGCTAAGGTACCGTGAGCAGTAGATATAATAATTTTATGCAGGGGTTCCCTGAGGCCTGAAAGTTATATCAAGGGTTCCTCCAGGATAAAAAGGTTGAGAAAAGCTACACTATATGTACATTAAATTAGCAAAAGAATGTGTCATACATACGTAACAAATCAAAAGTTTATGGATTTCACATTTTATTGGGCAGATAAAAGCAGCAAAACATTAATATGTTTCTTTGTTTGATGTCCATGGTGAATGAACAAACACAAACACAAAGTTATGTTTTAATCTAAATAAATACAAAATAACTGAAAGCAAATATCCAAGATATTTTTCATAGCATCATACAAAACATCATCATCATCATCTTTTTCACTCCTTATGAAGCATGGAGCCACCACTGAAAAAGATCCACTTGAGAATGCCTACACCAAAGCACAAACTCTTGCAGCAGTGGTTTCTGGAACTATTTTTTTACGTGATGAGGTTGCCAAACCCCCCATGCTCAACGCCTCTTTTTGTCTACTTGACCTTACCAAACGAGCTTGCGAGCTTGTTTACAAACTCCACACACTGTCATTTATTCAGGGGAGCGAATCACGTTTGCTTACCTGAGTTTCTCACGCGAGCTGATTTGTCAATATTATGATAACTGGCAGATAGCACGTGCAGAACACGTGGAAGGTAACAGCTTTTGAAGTTTCTCTACGAGGGGGAGCAAATCCTGTGATGTCCATACATTTAGGGAAAGGTATCTCTTTGATCTTGTGAAACAGGGAAATTCGCAGACCGGAGCCTGCTACATAGACTAATCTCTGTTGTCGTTAGCAGCGGCCGACAAAAGTGAACGAAGAACCTTGATCGGAGGAAATCAATTTTCTGAATTTTTGCTACGCACGAGAAGTGCGAAAAGTAACAGCCTTCTGAGATCAAAATACGATGATCCTATATAAACCGCGTTTCCCTCTAACCATTATCAGTTGTCGCTCAGATTTTTTTGGATAATCTAGTTCGTTATTCTAGAGCCATTGTGAAAGTGCGTTATTGGCATTTCGAGGAGATTGTTTCATTTCTGATTGTGGCAACTTGTTCAACAGCGACCATCGTTTTTTACTTGGCCATATCTTGGGCCGTATCTCGACTTTTTTTACTGAGTGGAAGTAAAGTTGTCTTCTGTTGGCTGATGCATCCCCAAGTGTCAGTTGGGAACAGGGCGGGCCACAGAGACGAACGAACATTATTAATAAGTAAAATTTTAACGGGGACTGACCAAATACCTAGATATATTTTCTTGCATTTTATCAGCCCATTGTGGTGAAATAACAATAATTGTTCTCCCGACTTCTGATAGTCGTTTTATTCCAAGAGGATATTTATCCAGACGAATCACGCTATTTCAGAATCGGCACCCACCAGAGTTAGCCGGTAGGATCTATCTAATCAATCGCATACCAACATCAGTAACAATTCGTAGCAACTAGCTATGTCCAAATACCAGAAGTATTCGTTTTCCATTCCTTGCTGTGAACACTTATCTCGATTCTTCTAGCATTATCTAGTCAAAGTGACAATATCGATCCAGGATTACCTCACCAAACTTGGCGTCCACCTTAATAAAGTTACTGTTAAGGCTGGACTGGGGCCAAGTTTGCCACTGAAACCTGACATTACCAATATCGATAACTGTATCCAGGATAATTATACATGACTGGAAATGACACCAGATTAGGTAAGGAAAGAGAGAACGTGGCCACGCATGAGAGAGAGAGAGAGAGAGAGAGAGAGAGAGAGTATTTTCTTGTTAATGTATTTTGTACCAAACTATCTTATTTGGCTTTAAAAATTGTTTACTTTACGGGATAGCACGTATTAGGAATTTTGCTCACTTTACTGTCTATATACTGTAACCTATTGCTAACCTTTTTGACCTTTGGGGTTATTAACTTGGTTGGGTTCTTATCATCTCACAGAGGGGAGGGCATAGGCATTCTGTTAATTCTCTATAAGTAATTTTGATGTATTTGATTCTTTGATATTCGATGTTGTGAAGTTTAAATGATAACAAAGATCTGAAAATATCCAGGGAGAAAACTAAAATAATGAGAATAAATGCAGGAAATGATACAAGATTGTACTGGGAGAAGCACTTCTACAAGATGTAGAAACATACATATACCTTGGCAGCAATATAGATGCAGTTGGAGGGACAGATAATGATATCAAAACAAGAATACAAAAGTCTTTCTTTGCATTGGAAAATATATGGAGATCAAAATAAATCAGATCCAACACAAAAATCAGAATTTTCAATTCAGATATGAAGACAGTCCTATTGTATGGCTCTGAAAAATGGAGAACAGAAACAACAAAGCTACTGACTTTCATAAATGGGTGCTTGCATAGAATAGAAGGATTTAAGTAGTATGACAAGATGACTAATATAGAACTAATGACAAGATGACTAATATAGAACTAATGACAGGATGACTAATATAGAACTAATGACAAGATGACTAATATAGAACTAATGACAAGATGACTAATATAGAACTAATGACAAGATGACTAATATAGAACTAATGACAAGATGACTAATATAGAACTAATGACAAGATGACTAATATAGAACTAATGACAAGAATTAGACAAATGCCAGTGGAAAAAGAATTGAAAAGAAGACCCTGGAGATGGATTGGACACATATTAAGAGCATTACCAGCCAGTTCCTGTTCTGGAATCGCCATGGTAAAAGAGGTAGAGAAAGACCATAGAACACATGGAGAAGAGAACTGGAGACAGACGTTAAGGGAATGAGGAAGAGATGCAAAGACCTTGAGCGGATGGCACATGACAGGAAGACTTGGCACAGGGCCTATGCTCCTTTGGGAGTTGAAAGGAGAAATAAGAAAAAGAAAAAGCTACGTCTTTCTGGAAAAAAATCAACAGTTCATTATCAGTTTCACTGTGATTCATATTTATATACACCCACACAGGCATGCATGTACGCATGCGCACAAATGCACACACATACATAATGTCTTTCCTCACCTGTACCACACTGCACTGGCAATCGGGAGATCCCAGGTTCAAGCCCGGGCGAGGACATTTGAAGACATGTCGTCAACCGGGACTTGGACTGAAATAATTCAAGCCCTGACGAAGACATTTGAAGGAGGGTTGTCGACCAGGGACTGGAATAACCTGAGCGGCTCCTAAGCCGACCCAGCTCTAATGAGTACCTCCGAAGACGGCGAGTATCTGCTTGAATGGCGAGAGGACACCTGTCAGCGTACAGGGAAAAGGGATACTCACGTAAAATCAGTCTCAGGTTAGACATACTAACCGGAGATTTCACCCAAACTAATGTTAGTTGCCTGATGGAGTAGTCCTATTCTTTGCCTACTCAGAGGGAGCCCTAGGAACTACACAAATCATTTTAACATCTGCTCATTTATTCAGAATTCAGTGGGCCCATCAGCTCAGTCATCATTAGCTACTGCATGGTTCCTAAGTACAATACTGTATGATAGACCACTGCCTTATGATATTAGTCCATTTCTGAGACCCCATCATATCATATAAATATTGTACAACTTGTTCCAAGACATCAGAGCCAAAATTTGTATTACAAAACTAAGCTTCTCTCATTTCTAAAAGGCAATTACTACAATGTTAATATTAGTTTAATATAGAATACTAAATAAACAAATGTTAAAACATTATAAAAGCTTTTAAAGAATTTAAAAAAACTGTTTTTTTTTCTGATGGAGTCACTATTTACTTACCTTTGTTTTTGTTTTTTTTTATAAATAAAGCAACATGTTGTTTAAAATGGTAAATGGAGATTATAAAACATTTAAAAAACCACAATAAATTAATATTTACCTTAGATTGGAAAAGCTGCTTCTTACAATCAATGGTGATGGATTGGTGTAGAGGAAGTAACTGCTTAGAATGAACATCTTTCATCAGAAGGTTAGGATAATCTTCAGGATCTAGTGTTCTTTCAGATCACTGCCTCATGATACTTGTGGTGTAAAAACTGTTAAATCGTTTGTGTTTTTGGTGCTTCCTTTTGAGGTTCTTGAAGTAACTTAACATCTTAAAATCTGCAAGTCATTATATCAGTGATTCAATGTCTGGGCTTTCTCTTATTGTTCTCTTCAAAATCCAGTGTTACGTGATGAACAAGGCTGAAGTATTTGCCTGATAAAGAAACTCTTCTGGTGATCAGATATCTCTTGTAATGTTCTGTATAGAGTTTCTTATCAACATACCTATCCTACAGCCAACCTTATTTACTCTTTTCTTCACAGTCATAAAAGTGCACACTTATGGAACAGTGAATCATATTTTAGTTTGTAGAGTCCACAATGAAGTTATTGCTAAACAAGTCATAAAGCATTTGTCCACTCTATCGGGTAATTCCAAAACCGTTGGCTCTGGGATATTCTCTTCAATTAAGTAAGACTGCTTTCACCTCCTAACCTTTTCCTCCAGCAGTGATACTAATGGAATATTAGCAATTTTAACAATCAGTAACCAGTAAGTTTTCACAATGTTTTTGAACCAGTCAAAAGAGTGAACATGAAGAAGTTTGACAACATAAAGCTGAATCTTGGAGTTGAAGAGAGAGCTGAGAAAACAGAACTAGAGATGCAATTATTAACAGACAGTATCTGAGAAAGACTGTGGTGTTGATAATTCAAATGAATGATTCAAAGTGATCATGACGTACTCAATATGATTATGCAGGAACAAAGTTCAAACAGAAGAAATTTTAAGCGATGGTAGCCTCACGACATATGTTATATCCACCCCCCTCCCTTTGAAGAATACCTCATATAACAGAAAGCAAGTCTAACAATATTTTAACAATCCATTTCAGTGTTAGCTTTTTCCCCATTTGCTTGATTAAGAATCCATTTTGAAAGTACGGGTCTATATTTCCGATGAAAACTAGATCCTATCCTTTGTATGAGGAAGAAGCAGCAATTTCCACTGTTCGGCCATAATGAACAGTTTTTACATATAACGTAAAGTGTCTGAAAATAAGTTCATACACAATATTTCATATATGGCCTACATCATCTGTCCTCAGGAAAAGGTTAATTAAATTGCACATTTAAATGAGGAAACGATGAAATGTGATAATTTTATGAGTATATACAAACCCAGCTTTTTTCACACATGTTCAGGTGGGACTGTAAATTTTTTGTCCTGAAAAATTATTTTACAGAATCTGAGAACAAGTTACACCTTTTCACTTTTGCACTCAAAAGTTAGTCATTTAGTTTAAATTATGTACATTTTTCCTATTATTCCGTTGTGTATGCAGTATGTAACTAATAATATGTCTATACAAACGTTCTTTCACACTAAAACATAATTGATTCGTGAGATCTAGCAATAATCTTATTTTTGAAAGAAAAATAATGAATATTTATGAAATATTTTTAGATATTCATGTCAGTTTTGAGCCGATCCTTGCGTATATTTTAACGTTTTAATGTACCGACTTGCAGTTTCTTGTAAACAGATATTCACTGAACTGCTGTCCCTCTACACCACCGCCCGTGGATGCAGAAATGATGAAGGAATGATTAAAAAGCCTCTGCATCACCTGGATGGAGTTAAGTTTACAGAAACCGTTTAATGGGAATCTTATGACATAGTGATTGTCCAGGTGCCATCCAGAATTTCTTGTATCCATCAGTGCTGTGCACAGTTCTGGGAAAATTTCTTCAATAAGCGGCCTCTCTGCACTTAGACAGATTCTTTCTCCGAGGTCTGGGCTAATGCTGACAGCGATGCAGTCTACAAACTCCTGGTTTGTACCTCTTTCTGTTTTTATTTCATGCACCACCTTGTTGATATCTTTGGCTTTCTTGATGTTCTCCAGATCTTTCAGCAATCCGGCAAGCTCATAGTACCTGTTGATTGAATTCAGAATGAGACAAATGGTTAGCAGCCCCTCAAGAAAAGGATGATATGAAAGTCTGACATTTAATGTATATACATACTTAAGGTGCCGGGTTCAAAACACAGAGGTGTTATTGTCCATTCTACCCAGCTTTAAATGGGTACCCGACTCTGCTCCTGGGTTAGAGAAGGCAAAGGCAGAGAGGAACCTACCCAGCTGACTACCAAACTCTGCTCTTGCAAAGACGACAAGGAAGGGAACCAGTCATCCCACCTTATAAAGCTAGACCTAGTGTAATGAAGTCTCCAACACTTCACTACTCTACAGCAGTATCTGTTATGGAGCTACCCCTACCTTTTAAATCACTTCTCAGTCATAAGATGACTGTTCCTATTCATTTAATTTTGTTTTTTTTCACCAACGCCTTCTAGAGCATATGACACTATCTAATTGTCCCATTTAGGGTCTGTCTTGCACCAAGATATGATTAAAGAGAGAAAATGTAAATGGATAGAAGACATCCTCAGAAAACTACCATACAGTATAGCCAGACATGTCTTTGACTGGAACCCACAGAGGGAAGGGAAGAGTCGGGAGAACTAAGAGAAATGAAGAAGAATGATGAAAGAAGATGTCAAGGCAAGAGAGATGTTATGGGCAGTGCCGAAGAAAATACACCCAAAAAGAGTAATTATTTCACTCTTTCCTCTTTTTCTATATGCTACCCCTCTGAGAGTCTGCATGCTTTTATCGTTTGTTCTTTTTTTTCTTTATGATTCCATCCCAGTGTTACATGAGGCCTTACATCCTACATATAAAATCCCAGCTTTTTCTGTCAGTGCGTAACGTTAAGGGATGCAACTGTGGTTGAAAGCTGGACATTAACTGTATTGTTTCCCTCATATGTACTCTCCCGAAAATAATAACACTCGACAAAGAAAAGTGCGCAAATGACGGTGTGCATGAACAGTTTGATTATACTGTATGGACAGAAGTCAACAAATAGTACATGAACTAGAGACAGGAAGATGCGGAGATCCATGATTTAAGTAGTATCAGATTAAAACAACAGAAAATCAAGATGCACTTCTGTCATGTTCAGACTTTTAACATCAGATGTAAAACAAATATTTTGATTTTTAAAAATACTTTTGAACAAGTAAAATTGCTGTTAGGTATTGGTGCTATTGAATTTAATTCCAGTCTTATGACGGGCTTTTACACTAGTTTTTAAATATTTTAGTACATGTCATAACCTTTCTCTTGTTATATTGTTGATGCACATGGGCATTCATGATCACATTATCTACAACTCAGAACATGCTATCAACAAACCTGCAGGCTCATGAGAGTGAGGTACAGGGTGATTCAAAAGTCACCTCTAATTTTTAAATTGTTATTTCTTTGCTTCTGTCCAACTAGTTTCTATGAAACAAACTTCAAAATAATGACAGTTAATGATATTTCAATATTTTTCTTTAAAATCCGGCCAGATGCACAATTCATGAATGAAAAGCCGGACTAATCCGGACGTATAGCCACCCAATTTACTATATTTGGATTGCGTGGAAGAAGACATTATATTTGGATATTGGAAATCTGATTTTACTGTCTTGAATTCATTACACGTTCTGTCCTAATTATAATCCATCAAGGGTTGAACGGGATACTTTGTTTAAAAAAAAAAATTAAATAAAAGGCTATGTCACATTAACATTACTGTTCAAAGTTAGATCAGGTTTGCTCAACTCACTATTTCATAGCAGGCGGCTATTTTTGATGCCTTTTGTAATGTCATTTTGTTGGCCATTTTAAAGTTTTGTTTTAGTTTCTGGGAATAAAAAAAAACAGAACCATATTTGTCAAATGGTAGTTATTGCTGATTGTTTTGACATTTGTTTCATTTATATCCAGTGGATACAAGTGTGGATATCTTCTTCTTCGTTCACCCTCAGACGTCAAACTTGAATATGTTCAAAGAAAGCAGTGGTCAGTGTCGCATAGAGATTTATGATCAATAAATTTTCTATATTCTTTTCTTTTCTACCCGTGCCCTCTACTTTATTATCGCTCTTTTATCCTTTTCCTGTTTTTCGCATTAGTTAGTTTGCGACAAAATATATTTCCCATTCTAACTTTCGCCTGTTTCTTTTCTCATTTAGAAATGCATTTTATTGCGTAATGTGTCAGTCCCTGGCTGAACGAAATAGTGTGAGAATCCGCCTCGTCAGACATAGAGAGCAGACATTTGTCTACATTTTCAAGCTGACACGAGTTTTTCTTCGGAGCTTCTCGGCGTGAGGTGTGAACGGCGCCCTCATGCTCGCTCAGAAATGAGACATGTCGGCGTGAGGTGAGAAGACGCGTTTTGGCAGTTATGGCCAGCGTCTAAGGGAATGTGAAGTGTTAAGAGGAGAGGGGGAGACGGGGGTTTTTGGAAATAGCGCGCATCCTTTGTCCGTTTTCATATATCTACCCCAGTAGCTTAGACTATTCATTCATACTCCTAGTTGCAGTAGACGTGATCGCTTCGTTCTAGATACTTATATTTATAAGTGAAACTCTTAGTTTCGTTGTGATACCCGTAGTTCTGTTTGGAGGTAAATATTATATATATATCTAGTAGTATTGAGTGATTCAGTGATAACCGCTTATTTCATTTTAGTAGTTAGATTTCTGTGCAGAAGTAATTAAATTTATAAGTCTGTTATATTCTCTAGTTGACGTGTTTCAGTGGAAAGCAAAATAAATTATAATTTCTAGCTTAAACTCATGCAGCTATAAATAAATGTTATTAAATTGCTAGTAATCAGTCGAGAATATTTTAAACTAACTTATAACTGCACTGATTCATCATTGAGTATTGACGAAATACGTATGTATTTCTAATTCATGAAGATTGATTTTTTTAATGAATAACTTATTTCACGGGGGATTTAAACGATAAGACAAGCTCTACGCTTGCAGTTATAATGTAAGTTATAACCGAGGAATAGTATGTATAAGTATGTTATATGTTGTTTTCTCTTTATTCAGTGAAACTGGGATAGCCCAACTTTGCCAGCGTTTTAGTACATGAGAAATATCTGTGAAGAACTAAAACATTTTTTTCTTAAAGACTTGGGTGTATAAAGTAAAACCTGTCTGGCATTGCTTTGGCATCCAGAACGACAGAGTACCCCTTTCATGAACTTTAAGATTAAATGAAGTAACGGGCCTATCGCGCCAGATTTAATTCTTCCAGAGAAAAACCTCAAGTACATTTTCAGCCCTTGTGGCAAGTAAAATATTACCATCAATAACCTTACCGACATTGTTGACCAATTGTGGTGTGACCAAGAATTTTACCTTTGATTGAAGTTACAAACCTGACATTTTTTTCTAAGTAGTGGAAACCTCGTGATTCTGACACTGTGAGCCCGCTTAAAACTAATTCTTACCTCGTGATTCAAGTGACACTAACCTTAGTCTGAAAAAATATTCGCATGAAGAGGACGCTCCCCGGAACTTTGGATGAACCCAAAAACTGCAGAGCTGGGATCCGCTTCATTAAAAGAAAGACAGATTAAAGGGTGTGGGTGTCCTAAAGTTTGCGCCAGACGGCGAACAACAGCACGATTGTAGGTAAGAATGTATGTCAGGGCCCTGATGAATGAACAGAGAGAAAGCAGGAACGAGCTACTCCTCTATGGTATACCAACTTTCACCCCCTTTGTATTTCTTTATGCAAGTTTTTTGTTGCTAACACTATTTTCCTTAGGATAGATTAGAGTATCAAAGTCTGTTCATACCTTTAAAGGGAAATCATTAGACTACAGCAGATGTATCCGTGACTCTTTGGGGCTATCACTTTTCTTCTAACAGGACTGTGGGCTATACATCGAGGGAAAGGATCATACCAATGGGTCTATCATTCTTGTAGCAAATTCATGGACTTTATGACTATTTGTATATGCTGGATGTAATTTTTATGTGTTGTGATGGAATTTTCTTCTGATAATTAAAAATTCAATTAAACGTAATCAGTGTGTTGGTCAGCTCGTTCCAAATTATTTATATTTCCAGTGTCATAGTTTCACGTCTGTGTGTCTATTGTAGTCACTTATGTGTGTGTGTATGTGAGGGATATATCTATTAATATATATTATACTAGACGGTCTGACAAATCTTAATCTGTTGTAGATGATAGGCTGACTGAGAGAAATCATCTCGAGGGTCAGAGACCGACTCTAATATATTTCCCCCATCTCACTCGTGAAATCTATTTCTATTTTATCATCTCCCACTGAGCTATCACTTGTTTCTATTGCTATTCAGAAGGGACCAAACCAAGTCTTAATTCACCTATCACAAATCTACGACAGTCAGTTTGAGGCAGTTGACATCTCTGTAGAGCTTTTCTACGAATGGCACTGGTGATGGACATATTTTGCTTATAAAAATATGACCTGATTGTAAAGACATGACAAATGATGGACATATGTTGCTTATAACATATGACCTGATTGTAAAGACATGACAAATGATGGACATATTTTGCTTATAACGTGACCTGATTGTAAAGACATGACCAAAAAAAAAAAGCAAAAGAAAAAATGATTCACCTGGCTTCCTCATATAGTTGCTCATACTCATCAAACTCTATCGGTACAACCAGCCTCTGTGTCCTTAAGTAGTTGAGTATGTACCTGAAAAGCTTACCATCCCTGTCTATAAAGTAATGCTGCTTCAGGGTGTCGAGGACGATTGGAATGCTCCCATTGAATATTCGTGCCAGTTTAGAATCTGGAAATCTGCGGATGATAAAGATGATATTTGCTTAAACGTATTTACCCTTTAGTCTGCGTTATTATTATTATTATTTTGCGTTCTTCCGCAGCCATTCTCGAACTAAACAGCTGTTCATATCTGGTAATAGTGGCGTTGAGTTAGGATTGGGGTGAGGGTAAATGGTACAAAAATACACGCGGAGAGTTCAGCGAACGCCATTGCGATATTACCGAAAAGAGGATATTCTTCTTCGTCCACCCTCAGACGTCAACTTGAATATGTTCAAAGAAAGCAGTGTTCAGTCTGAGGCTGTTGACAAGTTGACAACTCCGTAAAGCTGTTCTAGGAATGGCACTAGTGATGGCCATATGCGCTGTCGCTGTTCCTCATATGTTGGACAAAAGCAAAAGTGAAATTCGTAAATTTCTATATTCGCTCTTTATGAAGCTTGGAGCTTCATATTCAACTGGTCCCCTTGAAGGAAGCCTACACTCAAGTATTCATTTACTCTTGCAGGGACAGTTTCTGTATCCATTTCTTTTACATGATGACGTTGCCATATCCATGCACAACCTCTTCTTAGTCCATTTTTCTACCTGCCTAAGAGAACAGTAGACCTATTCTGTATTTGTTTCCTCAGAATGCATAACCTAATTTTGTTTTTTTAAAATCAGTTCCAGAACATGACCTGAGAAATAATTATATCAGAATTATAGACACTGACGCTAGGATGTAGTCCACAGTCTTCTATAGATGCATGCTGCATCCCTACAGCTCATGCCTCGCTCTACACACTCTGGCCAGATCTGAAATCGTAGTTCATTTTGGGCAGGGCAGTCTTGAAGGATGTCTTCATGGGTCTGGATTTCAGCCCCAATTGAGCATTAAATGTGTGAAATATACAGCGAAGTTCATTAGGGGCTGGGCAGTCTTGAAATGATGTCTTCAGGGGTCTGGATCTCAGCCTCACATGAACATTCATTTGTGTGAGATATGCTGGTGCAATAGGTGGCTTAGTTAATTGCAGTAGCCAATTATCAAGCAAAAAAAAAAAAAAAATGATCTTCTGGTGCCTGTGAAGTTTGCGATTGGATTAGATCTGTCGTCCACATCCGTTTCTTTCTTTTTTTTTTTGTGGTTTCTTTCTTAAATTTATTTGTATTACTGTTCTCAGAGTTCAATAAGGTTAGGGTTCAAGGCTAAAATAATGACCTGAACGAATTACAATAACACCCCTTCCCCCCCAAATATTTCTTTGCTTCACTAGGAGCATGATAACACTACTACAGTTGGCTCCCTTGCTGGAAGTCTGCTTCATAACACTTCGTGTGTTCTTGCAGTGATGTCTGCTGTAACGTTCTTTACGTTCAAACAAACAGACACAGGCATGCAAAATTATTTATTATCATCATTTCCCGTTTGCTCCATACGGAGCATGGCGCCACCAGCACAGATGGTCCCCTTGCAGGTAGTCTGCTTCATAACACTTCGTGTGTTCTTGCAGTGATGTCTGCATAGCTTAGGGTCACCAAAAAATGTAATGGTAACACTTTAAATACACTCAAAATATGACCAAATGTGAAATAAGATATAAGTAATTTGTACTAATCGTTACCTAAATAAATTTAAGTTAACTATTCTAAAATGTTCAATGGCTACACTACTATCTTCCTTGTTTGGAATACTTGTATCTTGTTAACATAGTATTACTGCCTTGCCCACGATCTTGTAATCTACCGCGGTTGTATAGTTTTAATCTATTTGCGGGCGATCGGCATGCCTTAATTTGATTGTTGGTGCACGTTGTAGGAACAATTCTAGTTGGTTCAAGGGGAAAAGAAAGTTTGAGTAATCTCGTATTTTTCGACGCAGACAGCGTCGTCTCGTAGTATTTGCTATGACAGGGTCCATTTCATGTTGACTTGACTACTGACATACGATGTTCTTCGTGTGGACTTGAATCTTGACTTACGATATTCTTCGTGCTGACTTGAATATTGCTGTATGTTTACTTCACTGCCTAGTGCGGGCTGGTCAACTCGGCACCAGAACCACCCGTTGTGGCCGTTCCCACGTGTGTATAACTGAGAGAGGGTTGTATTTTCGTATAGTTCGTTTCTAGCCTGACAGTAGGCAGTCAGGTAGATCATGTAGAGTTAATTTTTTTTACCAGTTAGTGATTCTTTACTGCGCGAACGAATATATAGGATGATGATGATGATGATTACATTCAGACGTATCGACTTCACGCTAACATCGGCTGAACCAAAATCGTGCTTTATTCACATAAAGAGTCAAATTCAACCCAACACTGGTTGGCCGACCTTCACTTGGTGGCATCTCTCTACTATAATGACTGCTGTACAAAATGATACTGACATTTTCCCTTTCTCTCCTTTATATCGTCTGTCACTACCTCTTGCTTTACAGCTGTTATGTCAGTGGGTAAACTCTGTTCGAGTAGCTTGGGGTATCTATATTAGACTGGTCTAATACCAGGGCTGACAGTTTTTACCATGTCTCTTACTCCTAATATTCTCTACAGTTTCTTATGTTCTGTCCTGTATAACAGTTCACCTTATTCTACACCATCAAAAATTCTTGACAGGAACACTGCCTTTCTTGCTCCATGAATAACTAAACACCATAGCAGATACCTGCACCTACATCTGTCAAAGTGGTTAAAAATGGAACGGCTTGATGGCTGGACAACATAGTTTTCTGAATAACACAGAAGTCAACCACCTCCACTGGCCTATTCGCCCTAGTGCACCATCCAAGCTAGCGTTCACCACTACACAAAATTTTAATACAGCGATACTTTCGCTGCGCCTATCTTACTTCGCTCTTCGCGTTCCAAAATCAGACTGACTTAATCTTATTCCCGATTTAACATTTTCCCCGTTTTCTGCTAAAATGTGTTCACCCTCGCAACACTTTCTCGTGCGTGTTTATTTTTTTATCGCTCACCAAAACCTTTCAAGGGACGTAATTTAAAGTCATCTCCCTTTGCTGATTAAACTCAAAACCCATACAATCTTCTTTAATCTTATTACTAAAACATTACTATGCAAATCAGTCACACCATAATTTAGAACTCACATGAAATACTAAACCAAAACACCAAGCTACATCTCCCAAAAGGGGGATTTACGGAGTTACCTCCCTTCCCCCAAATCACTCTTCTGCTCATTTCACATCCCCTTAATAAAGACATATAGTCTTTTAACAACTCTATTCAACTTTCTTAAACCATTTTTCTGTACTCTCTTTCATTCTTAAAGTCCCAAGCTACCGGTCACAAGATTATTCCCTAGCAAAAATTCTCCTTTATAATACTTCGTTTGTTCTTTACGTTCAGGATCTAAAATCTCTCCCAGACCTAACGGTCTTTTATATTTGGACATGCGCCCTAATATAACCATGTGCCCGGCACAAAAGATCAGTACAGTGACACTTATGTGTCATTAGATCTTTTGTGTGAAAACACAGAGGATCATTACAATGACACTTGTTTGTCATTGGGTCTTTTTGTGTTCTTCTTCTTCTTCTCGTTCGCTGTTGTTTAGAAATGTCTACACAAGAAGTCCGGTTTTCTGGATGTATGTTGCTGTGGTTGAAAGTTCTTCAAGACTCCCAAACAGCTTTGTGTGGATGTGCGTCTCTGTGGGCCAATGTTCAGTTCGCAATTGACTAAGCATGTGGCAGTCTTGCAGGATGTGTTCGGCTGTCTGTGCTGCCTGTCCACACGTACATAGGGGTGATGGGACCAATCTCAGTCTGTATAAGTGACTGTTCAGTCTGTTGTGTCCTGTTCTCATACGGAACAGGATCACCTGTTTTGCTCGATCAAGATATTGATAGTTGTCTCTTTGTTGATCAATTTTCCTGATGGCCTTGATAAGGGTCTTCTTTTCCTGGAATGTGATTGTTTGTTCTTTTTGTTCCTGTGTTGCTCCCTCTTTTGCTAACATATCTGCTCTCTCATTTCCTGGTATGCCACAGTGTGATGGTATCCACTGTAGCACTACCCTTCTTTTGATATTTACTTCGCATAGGACTTTGTTTAATTCTGGCAGTTTATCACTGTTGAGGGCTTGCAGAACTGACATTGCATCGGTAAGGAATACAACCTGCTGACATTGGCTTATTGTGTTATTTATTATTCCTGCAGCAATGCTTATGGCCTGTACTTCAGCAGCATAGTTTGAACAGAATATTCCAGTAGGTGAACAGGTGGATTCATTTTCTTTGTCTGGATAGACCACATAAACTCCTGCGCCTCCGTTCTTCACTGCTCTGGTTGCAGATCCATCAGTATATACTTGGATCCATGCTTCTCTGGGGTATAGTTCTTCAATCATGTCACATGCTGCTATTTTCCTTTGGAGAGTATTTAGCTCTCCCATGGGGCAGGTGGTAGTTATGGAGGTCTTAATACTGAAATTTTGATGTTGTTCCCATGGGGTTGGGAGGAGTGTGGGAGTTATTTCCTTAGTGATGTCTGGTAGTTCATCTTTGTATGTTCTAATTAGTTTTTTGGACCGATGCACAAAACTGCTTCTCTTCAACCTCCCACTGGCTAAATCTCCAAATCTAGTTTTCATTGGATGTGCGGGCATGTTCTTGTACTTTTCTGCTTGGATCAGGGTCTTAGTGTCTCGTCTGTATAATAAAGGTGGAATGCCTGTGATTTTTTCCATTTCATTTATTGGTGTGGTCTTCATGGCATCCGTGATCAACCTAAGCGCTTGATTTTGTACTTTATCTAAGGCTTGTAGGTGTGATTTGGCTGCTGTAGACCATGCTGCTGATCCGTACTCTAATATAGGTCTTATTGCACCTGTATACACTTTCTTTAGTGTTGTTTCGTTAGCTCCCCAACTTGATCCAGCTATTTTCCTCAGTATGGAAAGTTTTCTTCTCGCTTTAGCCTCTGTTCTCTCGATGTGGTGCCTCCATGTCATTCTCTTATCTAATTGATAAAGTTGATAAAGTTGAATATTTTATTCCCGTTAATGATATCCACCAAAAGGATAAATATAAGTGGATGGAAGCAGACATCATCATCATCAGTTGATAAGATCTCTATGGTGTTGTTTGCTCCACTGTAGTGTATGGAATGTCAACTTGACCTACGCAGTGGTGTGTAGACATGGATTGAGTGTACAATGTGCGAATGATGATAAGGGTTCGTGTTGTTGACAAATGTTCTTTTCTCACACTCATGTATGACTGGAAGTCATCGACACCAACGACTGTGTACCTTTTCTAAAGTTTAATTGGACGTACACACTCGACAGCACAGATAGTGACAAATCACAGGTTGGCATAATACATCATGGTACAGTGGATAACTGGTCTTGCAATGTTATGTTACATGGGCACTCATGTAGATTAATATTATAATGGACTGTCAGTAGCCAAGCCCTCAGTATCGCCCATGCATATATATCATCTGACTTCACTGACTGAGCACGTCAGCTTATAAACAATATTTCAGATGGCTTCTAAACCTAATCTCGTTTAGCGACGATTCTCCCACATAATGTTCAGCACATATTTTTTTCATATAATAATATTGAACCGCTGATAAAGGGTTCTCATGTGTAGCAGTGATCTCTGGACTAAACAAGCGATAATACGGGCATCCCCTTTTCTCTTCTTGAAAGTCACTACAGGTTTGGTTCCAAGATGGCTTCCCTCGTGAGCTGTCACTCACGTTTGGATACAGATAATGAATCTGTCCTAAAGTTAGTCATTCATAAAACATTGCATTGCTCTGTAGATTTGATCATGAACAATTGACTGCATTCTACAGAATATAGTGCTGCTAGGAATCGAAGTCGTTTTCATCGAGTCAAATATATTCTCTTATCGAAAATGGTGGCTTCGTACGAGAGTTCATAAAAGTATCTTGGATTACCTTGGTATAAGAAATATGAAACTGCCATTCCTTGGCAATACGAATAAACACTGGGGTAAAGCATACACGATAGGTCTAGACGACTATCACTTTCCCCACAAATACTGAGATCACTTTTTCCCCGGCGACAGGCCGACATAGGAAACACAGTCCCTATCAGGACGAAGCCAAATCACACCACACTCTAGCGACACATCCGCCGAATAGCCTTTGACCTCTCTAGAGACAACAGAACATATAGTTCGACTTAGATATGTAAAGATATACAGATATAAGACAGACTCGTCCTACTCAGACAAACAATACACATAAATTCAGGCCATAGATATTCTGAAGCAAGAACAATCTATTACTACCCAAACAAAGAATAAATCGCAGAAATAATGGATTCATCCGCGGAGTTTGATCGAAGAGACGGCACAACTTTCAAGGGAAGTAACTCAATAATGACTTTCCCTTAAGCACTAAAAAATTACCTATGTATAATATTGTAAGATATCAAAGACTGCACGTAACAGTCTTACCACACCTCCCGGAAAAAAAAAAAATGGAACTTTTTTTTTTTTTTGAAATACATCTAGGAGCAACGTACAATAGGCTCACAACGCATGAATAATGCGCAGATGAAAATATCAGGAATACCTATAACGCCTAATATGAGGCTAAGTCGACTTATGGAGCGACTGGTGAGAATGTGTCTCATAAACTGAGAGAAATTATTTCTCTACAAGTATATTTTTCCAGGAAGGTGTCATCAAAGTATAATACAATTCTGGCAATTACACAATGCCTAAAAAATTCATATCATCATTTCGTATTAGATATCTTAAATTTATGATTTATGAAGAAAAAATCATCAAAGCACAGCGGTGAATAAACATCAATGAACCGCTATGTAGTGATACAATCATTATATTATTAAATTACAAATGTGTATCTATCATGATATAGAAAAGGAACTACTATAGAACTAGACATATCAAGAAGTCTAAGCCCTAATAGTTATGTGGAATCATGTGGGCATCTTGACAGAATGTCTGCCATCACATTATCTGATCCACGAATAGCTCGCACAGAGAAATGAAAAGGTTGAAGAGCAATTGCATATCGAGTAGACCTCGAGCTCTTCAAATTCTTACTCTGTATAGCAGTAAGAGCTTTTTGGTCGGTTTCTACTATGAAATGTGCGCCTAGAAGGAATCTCTGTAGTTTGAGGATCGACCAAACCATAGCTAATTGCTCACGGTCTAAAACCGAATAATTCCTTTCTGCCGCATTAAGTTTTCTGGAAATATACATTACAGGATGCAGAGTTCCAGAGTACTCTTGCATTAGTGCCGCTCCAATCCCAGTGGATGAAGCGTCACTACGAAGAACGAATGTCTTATCTTTAGTGGGTAGCACTAAAATAGGTGGTGTTGAAAACAGTGTTTTAATCTTATCCAGAGAGCATTGGCATTCCTGAGACCAGTGGACCACATTAGGCGAACCTTTCTTTAGAAGTGTTGAGAGAGGTGCCATGATAGAGGATAGATTCTGAATGAATCTGCCATAAAATTGAATAAGACCTAACAGACTTCTCACCTGTTTTTTAGTCTTAGGGATTGAGATGTTAAGTATCTTACTAGTATTATGGTCCTCTGTCTTTAGGAAACCATGACCAACTCGGTGGCCTAGGAAAGAAATTTCGCTAAAACCAATATAGGCTTTAGAGCGTTTCGCTGTCAGGTTGTGCTCACGCAAAGTAGACAGCAATTCATCTAACCCTGAATAGTGATCTTCCCAAGTATCGCTGAAAAGACAGATGTCGTCTAGATATGCAATGACATCTGACCGATAAGATAGGATTCGGCGCATCATGCGTACGAACGTAGCTGGTGCGTTCATAAGACCGAAAGGCATAAAATTCCATTGGAACAAACCTCTAGGTGTTGAAAAAGCCGTGAGAGGTTTGGCGCGTTCAGATAAAGGAACTTGCCAATATCCTTTAGACAAATCAAGTTTAGTGAAAAAAATGAGATTTGGAGAGTCGAGTAAGTAGCTCTTCCAGTAAAGGCATAGGTTCGGCATCGAACTTCGTTACTTGATTCAATTTTCGATAGTCAACGCAAAGACGTATGTTATTGTCTTTTTTACGCACAATAACCATCGGCGAAGAATATGCAGAGGTGGATGGTTCGATTATTTTCAAATCTATCATCTCATCCAACTCTTTCTCGACCTGTGCTTGAAAATGTATAGGTATAGGATAAGGTCTAACCCTAATAGGAGTATGGTCAGTTAGAACAATGTCATGTTGAATGACATTCGTTTGTCCAGGGATGTCAGTGAGTACATCCTGAAATGTTTGCAACATAGTTGAAACTTGTCGCTGTTCTCCTAGAGACAAATCAGGAGAGACAGTAACGTTCTTCCATGATTCACTGGAATGAAGTGGGATCATTGGAAGAGGAAGATTTACATCTGAAAAACTTGTTTCCTCATCCTGTATCACGGACAGTGATGAGTAATGACCATGTTGTACTGGAGAATTGTCCGTTGCTTGGAAAATGGGTTGCAAATAATCCGGACGTTCATGGAATTCAGTAAGCATATTGATGTGGAAGGTTTTATGCTTCCCATCAATATCGACAATATAGTCGACATCGGAAATTTTCGATATTATATCGTACGGACCTTTCCAAGAAATAAGTAATCTGTTTTCCCTACAAGGTAGTAATACAAATGCTTTGTCACCAGGACAAAGTTGTCGTAAGCATCTCTTCTTATTGGCAAATTGCCTTGCCTTCTGTTTCGCAAATTCAGAAGAAGAAGTTGCTAATTTGCATGCTTCGATAATTTTTTGTCTCAACGCGATGACATATTCGTAGGATGACTTTGTGTCATCGTCAATATTGTCAGATGTAATGAGATCGTGAAGCAACGACATAGGGCCACGCGGACGCGCGCCAAAGACGAGTTCAAGGGAGAAAATCCCGTATGTTCATTGGGTACCTCTCTGTAAGCGAAGAGGGCCGCAGGTAAAACTCTGTCCCAGTCTTGAGGATGATCCTCAGTTATCTTCCCCAGTAAGTTTTTAAGTGTTCTATTAAGGCGTTCGACCATACCATTAGACATTGGATGGTAGATACTACTTAAAGATCTATCTATCTGCAGAGTAGACATTACTTGAGACATGGTATCTGATATTAGTTGGGTGCCATGGTCTGACAATATCTCTCCGGGGAACCCCAGACGAGAAAATATAAGCCAAAGAGCATCTGCAATATCAGCAGTAGTAATGCTCTTCAGAGGAATAGCCTCTGGCCAACGTGTGCACATATCAACACACGTCAAGATAAATTGATGTCCTCTGGCAGACTTGATCTTAAATGGACCAATAATGTCTATGGCCATTTTTTGAAACGGCCGAATAGGAATGTCCGCCGCCTGAATGGGTGCAGCATGCCGTGGACCTTTGGATTTAACTTCCTGACATACTTTACAAGATCGACAATAAATACGTATGTCCTTGTTTACCAATGGCCAAAAGAAAGCCGCAAGGACTCTTGACTTAGTACGGGAAAAACCCATGTGTCCAGCACACTGAGAGTCGTGAGCGTGCTGCAAAATTTTAACTCTCAAATTCTTGGGAACCAGGATTTGAGAATGACTTGACGTAATGGAGTCTTGAACCATACGTACAAGTACGCCATTCTTCTTTGTAATCCACGATTTACGACTTGTGTCTTTATTCGGATCACCTTTAGTTGCAAGAATGAAGAATTTCTTCAGAGTGGGATCATCTTCTTGCTGTTTTATAAACGAGTCACGAGAAATTACCAAGGGATTATCTTGGTTATGCACTTCATTATCTTCAATAGATGAAGTTTGAGGCATATTAAGAGCCTGAGCTCTAGTGACTACAGCGTTAGCAATCTGCATGTTTTGCCTTTCCCACGTGGAAATTTGTTGCGGAGTGCATTCTCTGACTCCATGAATGCGACCGATGATGAGGTCAGCGATCGGATTCGGAAGAAGACATGCGTGTACATCTCCTGTAAAGAAAGGAGTAGCAATCCTAATGATAGCAGTAGAGTATTTCTCTAATGTGCCGCCAAATGTTACACATTTGACTACTTGTCCAGTGGCACGGGAAGGCTCTACGAGTGACTGCCTAACACCAATTGTGGTGCATCCAGAATCAAATAGCACAGAGACTGGATTGTTATTCACTAAACCCTTATGTAAGACAAGAGAACCTCTTCCATCATGCGCGACTGATGCTGGAAGAGCAGGAAGAGGATGGCCACAGCTTAAAGTAGACACTGTGGTTGGCTCAAATAACGTTTTGCATTGGGGGCACTGAGATGCTCTCCCAAAATCAAAAGCGGCACATGCCATATTACTAGCATCATTATTATCTTTACTCTGTTTATAGGCTTCATGGGACTCTTGTTGTACAGAGTTTGCCTGAAAATGTGGTTTATGTCTTTTGTTTTGAGATCTACCTCGGTTATTATCACCTCTGTAGTTATTGTTACCTCTATTGTAACCCCTATTTGGGTTTGAGTCATAGTTCCCTTGGTTACCATTATCATATTCATTATAATGAGTATCTCTGTAATTATGATCTTGTTGACTCCAAGACGGATAACCCTGATAGTTTCTATAATTACTTCCTCTACGGAAATTCCTATAATTATGACCACCCCTGTGTCGAGAGCTATCAGGTCGTCTCCAGTTCTTTGAAGAAGAACCCTGAAATGATTGGTTACCTTGGTTTTGATAACTATTATGGTTACCTTTTTTATCAAATCTGTTTTGAGGTCCCTGAAATCTGTGTGAATAATTGGGATTGTATGGTGTTGCTGAAGCAACTGGCATACTCTCCTTAATCTTAGTGTTGCCAAAAGTCACGTCGGGGTGTGCAGTGACATATTGGGAACAATATTCTTCCATTTCTTTTAGAGATTTGGGTTTACGCTCATGTATAAATTCAAGGAAAGGTTTGTTCACACATGACATAATCTTATCTCTGAGCAACAAATCCATAAGTCCTTCATATGTTTTTTCTGTTTTGGAAAGCTCAATCCAACGATCAACTGTGAGACGTGCCTTTGCAGTGAATTCTGAGAATTCTACACCCGTCTCAGGTACCATCGTTTTAAATAAAAGGCGATAGCCTTCCTCACTTAGCTGATATTTTTTTATCAAAGCCGCCCTAATGACATCATAATTATCCTTATCTGCTTCTCCTACAAGGCATAATCTAGTCAAAGATTCACCTTTCAAGTTTTCTGATAATTGATTAGCGTATTGTGATTTATCCACATTATGTGTACGACAAGAACGTTCAAATCTATCCAGCCAGAATGTAATATCGTCACTGGACTGATTGAACGGTGGAACCTTAACCTTGTAAGTAGAAGGTTTACCATTACCACTAGATGCCTGATTAACATTACTCATACTTGTCAATCTCAATTTCTCCAACTCAAATTCATGTTCTCTTATTGCTTTTTTCTCTTCAGCATCTAATCTTTTTTGTTCAGCCTCCCTGTCTAATCTTTTTTGTTCAGCTTCCCTGTCTAATCTTTTTTGTTCAGCTTCCCTGTCTAATCTTTTTTGTTCAGCTTCCCTGTCTAATCTTTTTTGTTCAGCTTCACTGTCTAATCTTTTTTGTTCAGCCGCAGCTTCTCTTTCTAATTTTTTTTGTTCAGCTTCAAATCTCCTTTCCTCCACCTGCATCTGCAATTTCTTTTGTTCAGCAGCAGCCTCAGCTTCTCTTTCTAATCTTTTCTCTTCCGCCATAGCTTTTCTTTCTTCTGCAGCTAATCTTTTCTCTTCTGCCATAGCTCTTCTCTCTTCTGCAGCTAATGCTTTGTCATATTGAGCAACTGCCCATTGTTCTAATTGTTGACCAGTCTTATCAAGGGCTTTCCCTTGTGTAATGAAGTATTCTAATGTAGCCATGATGTCTAACAATAATACTAATCACCTGAATCAATAATAATACCACAAGTTCTCAATGACTTGATTAATCAGTATACTATCCCAATATCTGTGGGTCACAAGCCTTTAATAAGGTCTTGTATAATAGTAATAATAATCAGGTACTGGTTTATACCATAATCCAAGTGCAGTGCACAGGCAATTGTGTCTTATGAAATATACCTATATAAAACATATGTCAACCAACAGAATACATAAAGTACAAATAGGACTGACAATACAAGAACGTTTGCAGAAATCAAAATAAATCAAATAGGGAAATCAATGAAAATAATCACTGAATCTGCAAAGAATAACAACACAAATGACGTCACAATATATGAATATAAATTGTGAATAGAACTGAAAGATAGAAAAGGTTAGACCAACAAATTACAAACAAATCAAAACAAAACTAAAGAACAAAGAAATATTACAAAAATAACAATAATTACAGTCTCCACAGCTAACACAAAAGCAACAGTTGTCGCAGCAAATTTTCAATCAAGAAAATTGCACCTATAGAAAACGCCCACAACGGACCCTCTATGACGTGGGATATTCTGTTGTGAGGACGCCGCCCAACCTTAAACACAACCCGCTGACATAGAAACTAACATACTATACAAACAAATAACATGTAAACATAAATATATATAAATTATGTGTATGATAGTATGTGTTGCAAAATAGGCTCAGTTTTACAGTAATGGCAAAGTTATTTTTATGAAAATAAACAAACTGCCACTTTATTCAATTAAACATTCTGGCCTTAAATATTAAAGTTCATATATGGAAAACAAGAAGATCCATCGATGAAAATAGGACTTCTTAGTTCATAAATACTGTCTTCCTGTTAACATTGACAAGAATTGATCCAACTGTTCTGTGAAACTCTGTAATGTCTAATGTAAAAAATGTCAACAACGCTGACCTACATACTGCATTCACTTGACAGGTCACGTGACGAAGTGTTGACAAAGAGCAAACCAATACTGCAAGTGTGTCGTATCAGCCACAGGAAACGGTCTGGTATCGGTAATCAGTTGACTTCTGAACTTCTGCGAGGTCAAACCCAGAAAGCTGGTCCACCAGTTGATAAAGTTGATAAAGTTGAATATTTTATTCCCGTTAATGATATCCACCAAAAGGATAAATATAAGTGGATGGAAGCAGACATCATCATCATCAGTTGATAAGATCTCTATGGTGTTGTTTGCTCCACTGTAGTGTATGGAATGTCAACTTGACCTACGCAGTGGTGTGTAGACATGGATTGAGTGTACAATGTGCGAATGATGATAAGGGTTCGTGTTGTTGACAAATGTTCTTTTCTCACACTCATGTATGACTGGAAGTCATCGACACCAACGACTGTGTACCTTTTCTAAAGTTTAATTGGACGTACACACTCGACAGCACAGATAGTGACAAATCACAGGTTGGCATAATACATCATGGTACAGTGGATAACTGGTCTTGCAATGTTATGTTACATGGGCACTCATGTAGATTAATATTATAATGGACTGTCAGTAGCCAAGCCCTCAGTATCGCCCATGCATATATATCATCTGACTTCACTGACTGAGCACGTCAGCTTATAAACAATATTTCAGATGGCTTCTAAACCTAATCTCGTTTAGCGACGATTCTCCCACATAATGTTCAGCACATATTTTTTTTCATATAATAATATTGAACCGCTGATAAAGGGTTCTCATGTGTAGCAGTGATCTCTGGACTAAACAAGCGATAATACGGGCATCTCCTTTTCTCTTCTTGAAAGTCACTACAGGTTTGGTTCCAAGATGGCT